>JBBHAA010003589.1:5000-83203 GCA_037953035.1 Aquarana catesbeiana | reverse complement strand
CCGTGTATGTGATGAGAAGGGCCGCGCTCTCCTCCTTGTTTTTATTTTACCTATTGTAAGGGAAGAACAATTCGCTTTCCAGACTACTAAATCATTCAACCGCACAACAGCATTCTACAGCCAAGATTTTAATTTAAGTATATATTTTAGATACAATAATCTGTTTTTAAAAAATGAGAACCATTTTGTACGATTATGGACACCCAGATGGCCGAGAAAAACGACACAGAAGATTCCAGAGATCGTGACAATAAAAAGGTGGCACCTATGGACGCAACGCGCTGGGAGGTCATCGTCATCTGGCAATGATGGGGGGCCCAATGGTAACGTGAGGGGGGGGGGTCGCTGTGGATGGGAAAGTGTTAATGCTGCAGGTGGTATTTTATTTAAAGGAGACCTGTGTGGACATTCTCTAAGGCTAGGCCCCCCCCACTTTATCCTATTGTATGTTTTGGGTCACTCTCTTCCTTAATTAATTTATTTCTGCAGGGCTTTCCTTACTACTTCCTTTTGTGCTTTACATAGGGTATCCCATCTTCTCCAACCACGTTTCCCACATTTTTTCAAACTCCTTAAAATTTCTTCTCTTTGTGTAAACTATTTTCTCCCTCCATATTGTTTCGGTGACTATACTAACCCAATCTCTTGTCGAGGGGGGCTTCTCTGCTTGCCATCTCTGCGCTATTCATTTTCTTGCACCTCACCACTACTTTAGTTACACCAACTACTCCATCTATTATCTCCCCCAGACCCAAAATACAAAGTCTAGGATCCATTTCCAGCCTAGTATTGTATTTATAGTTTCAAGGATCTCCGACCAATACCGGAACAGTTTTCGGGCACCTCCATATCATTTGTAACAAATCACAAGGCGCAATTTAAAAAAAAAAAGGGACGGGGAATTCTTTCCTTGTATTTCTGCGGTGGGGGGCGGTCCACTGAAATGAACAGGCCGCCCTACATGCAGAACACAGCCGCCCATGCGTGAGCCGAGCCATAAAGACCCACCTCCAGGATTAAACCACTCCCCTTTTTTTTTTTTTTTTTTTTTTTTTTTACATTGAAACCTTTAACTGTATCATTTATCTTATCTATAGCAATGAGCTGAACCTGTTACAATGTAATAAACTGCCTCTGGGAGATGCCATTGTAAAGAATTAATTGCAACGTCCAGGCGTAGAGTAGACAGCTTTCTGTTATTTAGAGATGGCGATTTAAATTGGTCACTGCTGATGAAAAAAAAAATGGCGGCAGCGCAGCAGGGTTACCTTAAAGTGGTTGTAAACCCTCCATAGCCCCAGTGAGGTGACGGACCTCGGGTGATACACAGAGGTGAAACAATTTGTACCTGAGCTGAGTGTAATCTGAGACCTGAATGGAGGGAATGGACACATCCCCTTTCTGCACAGTCTCAGAGAAACATGCATGGCTGGAGCGGCCAATCATCTTCTGTGTGCTGGAGGGGGTGGAGTCATTTCCTGAGATTCAGTGGTGTCGGGAAAGACTGTCATGAGGGGACTAATGCAGAGGGAAGAGATGGGGGAGAGAAATCACACTTGGATTGAGGCCAGGGCTGGTGCAAGGATTTTTGACACCCTAGGCGAAACCTCATTTTGCTGCTCCACCCCCTTTTCCCTGCCCATGTAAACCCCACCTTTTTAATGAAGCGCCCATTAAATGCAGCCTCGCCAGCGCCCATCAAATGCAGCCTCACCAGCCCCCATCAAGGCAGCCTCACCAGCCCCCATCAAGGCAGCCTCGCCAGCCCCCATCAAGGCAGCCTCGCCAGCCCCCATCAAGGCAGCCTCGCCAGCGCCCATCAAATGCAGCCTCGCCGGCCCCCATCAAATGCAGCCTCACCGGCGCCCATCAAATGCAGCCTCGCCGGCCCCCATCAAATGCAGCCTCGCCGGCCCCCATCAAATGCAGCCTCCCCGGCGCCCATCAAATGCAGCCTCGCCAGCGCCCATCAAATGCAGCCTCGCCAGCGCCCATCAAATGCAGCCTCGCCAGCGCCCATCAAATGCAGCCTCGCCAGCGCCCATCAAATGCAGCCTCGCCAGCGCCCATCAAATGCAGCCTCACCAGCGCCCATCAAACGCAGCCTCACCAGCACCCATCAATGAATGTTTGCTTGCTTCCATTCATTCGGGAGTCGGGACACAGACACAGTCCTCCGCCCCCCGCTGCGCCTCTGACACTATGTGCGAATGGAGCGACGGTTTCCTGCTGAAGCTGAGACTTAGTTGCTTGCTGCAGAGAGAAGAGAGTAGGAACCCCAGTGGCTGGGCACCCTAGGCGGCTGCCCAGTTTGCCTAGTGGTAGTACCGGCCCTGATTGAGGCAAGTACACACTATAGAGGGATATGCTTTGTTCAATTTTAATTTCAGAAGTTTACAACAACTTTAAAGTGCAAGTATCCACCCCCCCCCCCCAGACCCACCCCCTCTGGCAGTCCGTGCACTCCAGAGCTCTCACAGGATGGGGACAGGTGGCTACAAGATTGGGGGGGGGACTCGTAGGTGTGCACAGGGGGTGTGGCGCAGATTTTCCCGGCTGATTTTTCACTAAAGTCCCCCCAACAGGGCTCCAAAAAAAAATTGTAAAGAATAATTAAAAAAAAAAAAAAAAAAGACTGACACCATCCACTGCCCTACAGACACCAACGTCCTCCCTACTGACAAGTCCACTGCTCTTAACGCCGTCCATTTTTCAATACATTTGGGGTGCACACCCAGGGGCGGACTGACAACTCGTGGGGCCCCCGGGCAATAGGAGAAGATTATGGGGCCACACAGTATACACACACATACAGTATAAACACACACACATTTTTACATACTGTCCCTGGTTTTATTGAGGCTGGCAACCCTGATGGGGCCCCTTAGTGGCATGGGGCCCTCGGGCAGTGCCCGAATGGTCAGTCCGCCCCTGTGTACACCCTAATGCAACAGGCTGTGTACACCTATGGGGAGGCTACAGTATTTTACACCCAAAGGTCATATCAGAACTGCCGGATTGTGCCCTTAGCAAAGTGTGTGTGTGTGGGGGGGGTGACGGGGCAGCTGCTTACAGGCGGTTTTAGATGTGTGTGTGTATATATATATATAGTTTTGGTCTCACGATCACACGCACTGGAATGTACAGCACATATTGCAGACCTGGAGGGTAATCTTGCCATGGCCAGCAGGGGGCACACTACGAAGGCTGTTACAATAAAATGTACTTGGTGTAGTCTGAGGTCTGTTCTGTGGCAGTATACATGTCTAATAGAATACGGGTGTAAGAAATACGACACATGGAATGTTATTTATGGAATACGGAAACATTACTAATAAAAACCTGTTCCCCGGGATGTCCGTCGTGTCCTTTTCTGTACACTCGATTTGGTTCAATGAGGATCTACTTTCCTAAAGAATAAGAAGACTTTTCAGATGCATCCACTTCTAGCAAGTCAAGTACGTTTGCCACCATGTCTCGTCTTTTTACTTTTTCTGTTCTTTGAGAACTGTAGTAAAATCATCAAGCCTACGATCCAATGAGAGCACCAAGAGTCCAAGGTCATTTAATGATGAAATTTATTCATAGTAGAATAGAGCCAGCGCATTTTTGGGGGGCCAAACACCCCCCCTCTCCATCAGGGCTTCAAAACAAGTTACCCTGTTTTATACCCCTAAAGAAAGGGGGAGTGTGCTTGGCCCCGAAACGCGTTGGCTTTATTCTACTATGAATCAACATCATCATTAACCACTTCACGCAAATCGAGGTACTTGTACGGCGGTACTTTGACGCTCAATACCGTTGTTATGGTAGCAGCTAGCTACCATAACCCTGGTATTTTCAGGAACGGCGTGCGTGGGAATGTGCTTGGCCCCCCGAAACGCGTTGGCTCTATTTTACTATGAATCAACCCCCTCGCAGGGGTTTCAGCATCACCACAATATAACCAAAACGTTACCCAAGCTCCTAGCTATTCCGACAGTTCCAGAGTCACGAAAAACTCACCATTCGGCCCCCAGTCAGTATTCTGACTAATGAAAAGCCCACCTGGACTGCACAGGCCCCCCATCTAAGGTCACACCATCTCTCTCTCACAGCTCCATCCTGCACTGACCCACGCCCTGACCTCTGGACAGGGGACCTCCCCCCTCCACCTGAATTACTGCCAACCCCTTGAATATAAAGGGCTGTGCACACCTGCTGGCCTCTGGTAAGACATGGACACAGGAGTAGTAGTGGTTTCATTGTAAAGACTCTTTGAAGTCTCTCAACTCCAGGGCTCAATCTGGGAGTTACCAATCCTGTGAAAGTAGCCATCCTGGAGCTCCTCAACCTGGGTCCAACCATGAGAACCCTGTGCAACCTTTACCTCTTCTATCACAGTGGCCGAGTACAGCACTGTCACAATACTATATGGTAAAAGGTATGTGGAAACCCTCCCAATGATGGAGTTCAGGTGTCTCCGGTGAAGGGTCCCGTTAATACTCCATCATACAAAGACATTGTAGACAATTGTGCTCTTCCAACCTTGTGGTAACAGTTTGGTGAAGACCCTTTTCTGTTACAGCATGACTGTACCCTTGCGTACAAAGCCATCTTCATAAAAACATGGTTTGATCAGTTTGGTGTTAAAGAGGGTGTAAACCACCATTTTCAAGTTGTACCTATAGGTAAGCCTATAATAAGGCTTACCTATAGGTACAGTAAATATCTCCTAAACGCGTGCCGTTTAGGAGATATTTACTTTGTACTGCGCCAATGATGTCATCGGCGCATGCGCTGTGAAGAAACAGCCCTCTGTGGGAGTGTGTGGGAGTGATGTCACGCGACTCCAGGCCAGTCTCTGAGCCAGAGTCCGCTGCCCCGGAAGGAAGAGGAGCAAACATGATGCGGCCGACATCCCGGGCTTCGTTTGCAGGTAAGTGTCACATAATGTGCTAGTATGCGATGCACACTAGCACATTATGCTTTTACTTTGCAGGGAACAAAAAAGGAAGTAAAATCCAATAGGGTTTACTTCCTCTTTAAGCAACTCCAGTATCCTGTAGAAAGCCCTGACCTCAACCCTACTGAACATGTTTGGAATGAATTAGAATGCCAGTGGTGAGCCAAGTCTTCCCATACAACGTCAATACCTAAGTTCACAAATGTTCCTTCGGCTGATTGGTCACAAATTTCCAGAGACACGCTCCGAATTTAAAAAGGGAAGCCTTCCTAGAAGAGTAGAGCCATCAACGACATGGTTTGAAGAGTAGGAACTCGAGTGTCCTGACCTCAACCCTACTGAAAACCTTTAAGATGAATTGTAATGCCAGTGGTGGGTCAGGACCTCTCATCCAACATCAGTCCTGTGCTCGGAGGTTCACGATTAGAGAACTCTATCGGCAACAGTAATAGGGTCACCCCACTCCAGACAGATAAACTATATGGCTCAAGGGATCTGGACCCCTCCCCATCCAAATGGAGTTCTGGTGTCTCCAGTGAAGGGTCTTGTTAATACTCCATCATACAAAGACATTGGAGACAATTGTGCTCTTCCAACCTTGTGGTATCAGTTTGCTGAAAGCACTTTAATGGTCCACTATGACCGTAAAAAGTCAGCTCCATAAAGACCTGGTTTGACCAGTTTGGGGTGGAGGAACTTGAGTTCCATGCCTATGCTTCTGAGGGAGCATACATGGATAGTAGGTAGGAAAGGCAGTAGCTCAGGGTTGTAACTCTGAAACAGGAAGCCCTTTACACAAAGGTCAGGATCTCTGGGTACAACTTATGGGACCTCTAAAAGAGAAAAACGGGAGATAGCTATGTGGACAAAAGAATGATGTCACATATATATTATTTTTTTATTTAGGGTTCACATACACACCTATATATGATATAAATTTGTAACAAAACTGGAGTTACGTTCGAAATGCACATTTCCCCATCAGCTTTGTACCTCGTATGGTATTGAATGTTCTCCATGTGTGGCACCCCACCAAAAGGTCCCGGGCTTGTATTGAGGTCCCTCTGTGTGTGGCCACCCTGGACACCGATCCCTCGTCTCAAGTGACATAACCCAAATTACAATAATGGTGATAACCTCATCCAGTTAAAATGCCATTCTTCAGATGTTGAGACCGGCCAAATCACTCCATCCCTTCACAGCCCGGCCCGATTTGCAACAGTACCCAATACATTCCCCACAAAGGTCAGTGTAATCTGGTATCCTCTCATATAGTGAGTAACCAGCAACGCGGGCCCATGAAAACGTTTGTGTTCCTGTCCTTTCTTGCGTCATGGCCTCCACCAAACAAAGGCTGTAACCGTGCCACAGACACAGCTGGACAACAACTGGCTCAGCACAGGCACCAGGCCCAGGCCTCCTACCGCGAGGATCTCCATTGTGTGCGAGCTTCCCATTCCATTCATAGGACGAATACATAAATCCCATGTCTAGGGGTCAGGAAGGGGACAAGGTAAAGGGACGGTCCTGGGACAAACGTTTGAGTATGAGCACCCTACAACATTCAGCAGCAAGAACCCAAACTCACTGAACTTCCAGCCCAGGTGTCCAACACCTGCTATGTCCTGCTGGAGACTAGGGGGGAGAGATAACCAAAATCTATAAAATTCTGTTTATTACGAACTATGATCTCACATGAATGGCCACACACACACTGCTCTGGTTTCATATTTTAATGGGTCATGCTATTATATGCTCTCACGTTATAAATGCAATGCAAACAATGTTTAAAGAGAAAATTTTATATAATATATACACATACACTATATTACCAAAAGTATTGGGACGCCTGCCTTTACACGCACATGAACTTTAATGGCACCCCAGTCTTAGTCCGTGGGGTTCAATATGGAGTTGGCCCATCCTTTGCAGCTATGACAGCTTCACCTCTTCTGGGAAGGCCGTCCACAAGGTTTAGGAGTGTGTCTATGGGAATGTTTGACCATTCTTCCAGAAGCGCATTTGTGAGGTCAAACACTGATGTTGGTCAAGAAGGCCTGACTCGCAGTCTCCGCTCTAATTCATCCCAAAGGTGTTCTTTCGGGTTGAGGTCAGGACTCTGTGCAGGCTAGTCAAGTTCCTCCACCCCAAACCCGCTCATCCATGTCTTTATGGACCTTGCTTTGTGCACTGGTCCAAATCATTTGGTGGAGGGGGATTATGGTGTGTTTTTTTTTTTTCAGAGGTTGGGCTTGGACCCTTAGTTCCAGTGAAGGGAACTCTTAGGGCGTCAGCATACCAAGACATTTTGGACAATTTTGGATGGAGACATGGATGGATGGAGACACGGGTGGATGGAGACACGGTAGGATGGAGACACGGGTGAATGGAGACACGGCTGGGTGGAGACACGGCTGGGTGGAGACAGGGGTGGATGGAAACATGGATGGAGACATGGGTGGATGGAGACACGGGTGGATGGAGACACGGGTGGATGGAGACACGGTGGATGGAGACACGGGTGGATGGAGACACGGGTGGATGGAGACACGGGTGGATGGAGACACGGGTGGATGGGGGACTTTGCTTTGAATATTAAAACTTAAATAAATAGCCTCTTTGGTGGTTGGATACAGTTGAGTTCCGCTTTAGAGTGTAAGCTCTGTGGGATAAGGGCTAAAGAACGTGCTGATTGTTGGAGGAGGAATCATAAGATTTCGGATCTCTGCATGTATAGAGCTTCATCCAGTGGGGATGAAACCCAGTCGGCCATATTGTCCGGACAGACGTCTGCAGGAAAGGACAGGGAATGGCAGATACTTGATATGCAGATGCAGGCAGCTCTTATGGCGCCGCTCATCTTCCTTCTTGCATTCTATAAAACAAGATTATTGCCTGAAACCCAACTAATTTCTCACTGGTGGATGGAGACATGGGTGCATGGAGACACGGGTGGGTGGAGACACGGGTGGATGGAGACACGGGTGGATGGAGACACGGGTGGATGGAGGACTTTGCTTTGAATATTAAAACTTAAATAAATAGTGTCTTTGGTGGTTGGATACAGTTGAGTTCCGCTTTAGAGTGTAAGCTCTGTGGGGTAAGGGCTAAAGAACATGCCGATTGTTGGAGGAGGAATCATAAGATTTCGGATGTCTGCATGTATAGAGCTTCATCCAGTGGGGATGAAACCCAGTCGGCCATATTGTCCGGACAGACGTCTGCAGGAAAGGACGGGGAATGGCAGATACTTGATATGCAGATGCAGGCAGCTCTTATGGCGCCGCTCATCTTCCTTCTTGCATTCTATAAAACAAGATTATTGCCTGAAACCCAACTAATTTCTCACTTAAGAAGATTTGCCTGCAGGAGCGTTCTGTCGCCTCTCCGGTGCGCCCCGCGCACTTCTCTGTGCCGCCGGCTTTATGCAGACAATGTTTTCCTTTTTCACTCCCTACAAAAGCACAATGTAAAGAAGGGATTGCCGCTGCGATGAGCGCCGCTCCGCCATCGCAGCCGTTCCTCCCCGACAGAGGAGGATATTCGCGTCACTACATGCAGATTACAAATAAATAGGAGGACGGAGATTAGAGCCGCTTTCCATGGAGATATCCCGAATATCGCAGAGACCGACATCAATCAACACCATCAGCATTCTGCCAACACAACAACCCGAAGATTCTTCATAGAATGTATTAGAAAACAATTTTCTCTTCTGACTGGAGAAGCATCCAGTTCTGTCTAAATAGAAGATTTAAAGCGGAACTGAAGGGTTTTACATCAGACTGCGAGCAGGCAGGCGATTATCGCAGAAGAGGCGTGCAATAAAATGCACCTACCTGCCTACAGGCAGGTGTAGTTCTCAATCCTTTAAGCAGGTGGCGTCTTGCTGCTGTGTAGATGGAGTGGAGACTCGTAGGATTGATGTTCCTCTGCAGCCTCCATAGGCGTCATAGGGGGAGCAGCTGTCTGATTGGACAGTGACCTCTCTCTGCCATCTTGGATGGGGCAGCCCTTATAAATTAGGGACCCTGCCGGGATTTGGTGCAGATTAGCGAGTGGATGGTGTAAGAGAGGAAACCCACTTGTTACAGTTAGAGAAAGGTTCTGGTACAAGGAGGGAGCGCGTAGGGGACACACCGCTGTGCCACCCTCAAACACCGTCCTCCAGAGCTGCTACTGCAACCTTTTCAGAGCCACCAGGCCCTCCACCCTGCCAGCCAGCCGCCCAGCCTGCAGATGCTGTGCCAGGAAAGCAGGCCTTGCCTATAGATGGCTAACTGTGCCTGAAGAAATACCTTTCCATATTTGTGTTGATGATGTGTGATCTGCAGGTATAACCGGTGAGACCACTTTTGCCTACCTTCGGTGCCATGGGTGTCTACTGCGCCTGTAACAGCAAGTATTACTGTGCCTGCTGCCGAAAGTGTTACTGTGCCTGTTACAGCAAGTATAACTGTGCCTATTACAGCAAGTATAACTGCGCCTGTTACAGCAAGTATAACTGCGCCTGTTACAGCAAGTATAACTGCGCCTGTTACAGCAAGTATTACTGCGCCTGTTACAGCAAGTATTACTGCGCCTGTTACTGCAATCGTTACTGCGCCTGTTACAGCAAGTATAACTGCGCCTGTTACAGCAAGTATAACTGCGCCTGTTACAGCAATCGTTACTGTTATGGCAAGTGTTACTGTGCTTGTTACAGCAAGTATAACTGTGCCTGTTGCTGAAAGTATTACTGTGTCTGTTACAGCAAGTGTTGCTGCACCTGTTACAGCAAGTATAACTGCGCCTGTTACAGCAAGTATAACTGCGCCTGTTACAGCAAGTATAACTGCGCCTGTTACAGCAAGTATATAACTGCACCTGTTACAGCAATCGTTACTGCACCTGTTACAGCAAGTATAACTGCGCCTGTTACCACTAGTGTTGCTGCACCTGTTGCTGAAAGTATTACTGTGCCTGTTACAGCAAGTGTTACTGTGTCTGTTACAGCAAGTATAACTGCGCCGGTTACAGCAAGTATAACTGCGCCTGTTACGGAAAGTGTTACTGCGCCTGTTACGGAAAGTGTTACTGCGCCTGTTACGGAAAGTGTTACTGCGCCTGTTACGGAAAGTGTTACTGCGCCTGTTACGGAAAGTGTTACTGCGCCTCTTACAGCAAGTGTTACTGCGCCTCTTACAGCAAGTGTTACTGCGCCTCTTACAGCAAGTGTTACTGCGCCTCTTACAGCAAGTGTTACTGCGCCTCTTACAGCAAGTGTTACTGCGCCTCTTACAGCAAGTATAACTGTGCCTCTTACAGCAAATGTTACTGCGCCTGTTACGGAAAGTGTTACTGCGCCTGTTACGGAAAGTGTTACTGGGCCTGTTACGACAAGTGTTTCTGGGCCTCTTACAGCAAGTGTTACTGCGCCTCTTACAGCAAGTGTTACTGCGCCTCTTACAGCAAGTGTTACTGCGCCTGTTACATGGCAAGTGTTGCTGCGCCTGTTACATGGCAAGTGTTGCTGCGCCTGTTACTGTAAGCCTTACTGCGCCTGTTACAGCAAGTATAACTGCGCCTGTTACTGTAAGCCTTACTGCGCCTGTTACAGCAAGTACAACTGCGCCTGTTACAGCAAGTACAACTGCGCCTGTTACATGGCAAGTGCTACTGCACCTGTTATACTAGTGATACCCCCTGTGTTGCTTCAAGTACTCCTGTAAACCTTCTGCCATACTTTTTTTAAATACAAGATCTGTTGACTCTTCCTGGCCCTGCTCACAAGCCTGCTTGCAGCGTTCTGCATATGCACAGCTCAGCTTAAATTGTCAGCACGGTCCCTGTGTGTGCCAGAATGACTAACCCCTGTGCATGCGCAGGAGTTATGTCATCCAGCACCAGCCAATGGAGATGTCCAAAGACTGGCACCCCGGGGGTAAGATGATGGCATTGGTGAGGGACCCTGACTGGTAGGCTAAGTTTAGATCTGGTTGGGGGGGCGTACAAATGTGTGGTTGAGAAACCGCATTTTTAGCGCCCCCAGCTGCCCTCCCTTCTCTTAATCTGCAAATGGCGGTGGATGGGGGTGTTTACATGTTGTGGTCGAGATGCTTCACACCTGTGGCAAAACCAGCCCTACATGTCACAATTTAGCAGCAAGCCCACCAACGTGACCCATTCAAGTGGGTCACTCTTTTCCCCCTTTCCCCCATCCTAGTAATGACATGACCTCGACCCCCCATCCTAGTAATGACATGACCTCGCCCCCCATCCTAGTAATGACATGACCTCGCCCCCCATCCTAGTAATGACATGACCTCGCCCCCCATCCTAGTAATGACATGACCTCGCCCCCCATCCTATTAATGACATGACCTTGCCTCCCATCCTAGTAATGACATAACCTTGCCCCCCATCCTAGTAATGACATGACCTCGTCCCCACCCCCCATACTAGTAATGACATGACCCCAGCCAATGAGAGCAGAGGAAGGTGTGGACTGGGAAGAAGGCAAACAACTGGAAGCCGATTACTGGATTATAGAACTTGGCTTGGGCCCTGGGGGACACAAGGCGGATTGGAGCTGGACTCCAGCTCTGGGATTTTGTGGAAGAAATCAAATGTAATATGACAGCAGGGAGCAGAGCTGTAGGCCCCCTGGAGCTAGGGGTGGGGGTCACAATTGCAACCCCTGCAACCCCTGATGCTACGCCCATGGTTACCAGAGCCACCAGAGAGGGGTGAATCTCCCTAACATGGGCAGAGACAGTGATAAAAACCCAACAGGGTTTCTAATCCCGTCTCCATGCCATGCAAAACGAAAAGAAAAAGTTTTGCCTTGCGTTCTACTTTAAGCTTCAATTTGATAGCCCAGAATTTAGAGCTGGGACAAGGGGTGGGCAAGAGGGACAACTGCCCTCGGCACAGTAAACAGACATAGGGTGCTACACCCATTCTACATTATGTATTAACAGTGGGGGAGGAGGGTGAAGTTCTGGATCCTTGCCCTGGGAGCTGGACAACCCTGTTCCAGTACAGCCAGAACTGGTTTGGGTCGTCATGGAAGGTATCAGGCATGCGATCTGAGTCTAGCTGTAAGACGTTCGATGTAAGAATGAATCAATCCGACAAGGTGTTTCTGACGTCCTCTCCAGATGTGATACAAACTTACACTTGGTGTTCCCCCAACAAACCAAAAATTCAATAAAGCGATCTTCCAACGGCCGGGCGTGCTGGAGGTGTCAGATGTTCCGTCTGATAATGGATGGATTCATCTGCTTCGTCTTAGCGGCTCTGACTGGAGCTAATTGGTGGATCAAGCCATTTGATGTTCCATGTTAGATAAGAAGTTACGAGAGGGAGTATCAGCCGGGACGCTTCTTGGATGGATCCCAAAGTTGCGTTTTCCCAACCGCAGTAAAAACCAGGGCGCTAACACGATCCAGATTGGACGCACAGAAGCCAGAGAGAGAGAGAAGAACGAGTGTCAGGGAGCTTTGAACTCGGTTTTTGGCAAAGTCCCCATTCAGCTCTTCCCCGGAGGGCGACTCAAAGGCGGCGTGAAACTCGAGCCCGCGGGCTACAGGCGGATCGCTCTACTGAATCATCCCGAGTGCATGAAGACTGATTTATAGACCGACGCAACATTGTATCATGATGTATCCCGAGATAGGATGAAAGGGGGCTCAACTCAATGGATGTTTTTATAGGAGGCGGCTGTGGTGGGTAACCGCAGATTACAGCTCCAGGAACGTTTTTGGCGCCTTTACACAGCATTGGCAATTAGGTCCTTCACAGACGCGTACAATTATCGCCGCTAATGTCTTATTAGAGGTCAATGAAAGCTAAAACAACAATAACTCCCTACGTCTGTGTGCTTCCGGCATTGCTGCTCACCAAGAACATCTCTAGAGATGGCCCTCAGCTTAAAGCGGAACTATACATTCCCAATCAACATGAACTATGTTTAGTCCTTATGCTGCTAGCCTTAGTGAATGTTTAGAAAACGTTTTAAACATTTTTTTTTTCATTTCTGTATTTGCTTCCTGGTTTCTTACCTAGGCCAACATGATATCATCCATCCCAGGATCTGGTTTGGGCTGGAGATCGTTCTGGACTGACTGGATCGGTATCTAGTCGTTGATAAGTGGCCACGTGGGCAGTGAGGAACAAATTACTTCAGTGGGTTGGGCCCACCAGTGGACGGTTGGTGGTGAACCCTCTTGGGGGGGCTTGGGCTACTACCTTTCTGGTACCAACCGTGTGATAGTTCCAGTGAGAAGACTTTGGTGGCATGGAATGAGCGCCCAATGTCCAGAAAAAAAAAGCAGTTCTTGGTGTAGGGTTCACAAAATGTTTATTGAAAAGGTAAAAACATGTACATCAAGCCAACGCGTTTCGGGGGAATGAAAAAAAGCATGAAAAATGAAATATTATATTTTATAGAGCACACATCCAATATAAAAAGTACAGTGAAGAGCAAGCATGTGTATTGCGCCACACATGTGAGGTATTGTCAGGAACGTCGGAGTGAGAGTAATAGTTTTAGGGACATAATTCACATTTGACATGACTTGTAAAGGCTTTTAAAGAGTCACCTATGGAGAATTTTGGATACCATCTTTTTTTGACGATTCCATGGTCACAATTTTAAACATTGACATGTTTGGTATCTATTTACTCGACCCAACCCAATCTTTTATATTTTACCAAATACTTTAGTATAATGTGTTTGTTTGTACTAAAGTCCATTTCATTATATTTTTTTCCCTGCAAATATGCATTTGAGAACTATGCAAAATTTCACGTGACATGAAAAAAATTGCAACTGCCACCATTTTATTTTTCAGGGTCTCTGCTTTTAGAAAGTATATACTTTTTGGGAGCTTTACAGTAATTCTTTGTATAACCACTTGTTGACAGGCCGCATATATCAGGAAGGGGTCTCAGTTCTCCTTCGAAGGGGTCGGGCCCTGGGATATGGGTGTAACATTGGTGGGTGTCCGCCCAGTGATCAGGTCTACTCATAGGGGATAAAAACAGAGAAAACCCGTTCCTTATCTTCTCTCCTTCTCTCGATCTTTTTTTCTTTTTCTCTTTTACTCTATTTCTCTGTCTTTCTTTTTTCTCTCTCTCTTTCACTCTTCTTTCTCTCTTTCTCTTTGTCTCTCTTTCTCCATTTCTCTCAATGTTTGTCTCTCTTTCTGTTTTTCTCCATTTCTCTCTTTCGCTCTTTTTTTAATCTCTGTCTCGCTCGCTCTCCTTTTCTTTTTCTCCCTCCCTTTCTCACCATCTTTCTCGCTCTCCCCATTTTTCTCTCTCTCTCCCTCTTTTTCCCTCTCTATACTTCTCTCTTTTTTCACTCTCTCTCTCTCTTTTTCTGTATTTCCCCTTTTCTCCTCTCTCTCTCGTATTCTCTCTCTCTTTCCCTTTCTCTCTCTCTCTCTCGCTGTCACGCTCTTTCTGTCCCGCTCTTTTTTCTCTCTCTCTATTTTTTCTCGCTTTCTGTTTTTCTCTATTTCCCTTTTTCTCTCTTTCTCTCTCTCTCCCTCTTTTTCGCTCTGTCTCTCTCGCTCTCCTTTTCTTTTTCTCTCACTATTTCTCCCTCCATTTCTCTCCATCTTTCTCGCTTTCCCCATTTTTCTCTCTTTTTTCTCTCTCTCTTTTTCCCTCTATCCCTCTCTATAGTTGTCTTTTCTTTCTCTCTCTCTTTTTCTGTATTTCCCATTTTCTCCTCTTTCTCTATTTCTCTTGTTTTCTTTTTTTCTCTCTCCCTCTTTTATTTCTCTCTCTCGCTCTCTCCCGCTCTTTTTCTCTCTCTATTTTTTCTCGCTGAATGTTTTTCTCTATTTCTTTTTCTCTCTCTCTCTTTCTCCCTCTTTTTCACTCTCTGTCTCTCCCGCTCTCCTTTTCTTTCTCTCTCCATATACTCCTGTCTCTTTCCCTTTTTTCTCTCATTTTCCCTCTCTCTTTCTCTCTATTTCCCTTTCTCTCTCCCCCTCTCTCTCTTTCTTTTTCCCTTCCCCCCTCTCTCTCTATTTCTCTACTTCCCCTTTCTCTCCCTCTTCCTTTCTTTCTCTTTTCCCCTTTCTCGCTCCCCCCCCCCCCCCTTTTTTCTCTCTCTTTTTCTCTATTTCCCTTTCTCTCTCTCTCTCTCTCTCTCTCTCTCTATTTCCAGCTCCTTTTCTCTCACTTTCTTTTTCTCTATCCCCTTCTCTTCCTCTTTTTCTCTCTTGCTTTCTCTCGTTCTCTTTTTCTCTCTCTCTCTCTCTTTTGTTTTCTCTCTCTCTCGCTTTCTATTTTGTTTTCTCTCTCTCTTTCTATTTTGTTTTCTGTCGCTCTCTCTTTTTTTCTCTATTTTCCTCTCTCTATTGCGCTCTCTCTCTCTATTTCTCGCTCTTTCTCTATTTTCCTCCCTCTATTGTGGGCTCTCTCTATATTTCTCTCTCTCTATTTCTCTCTCTCTTTCTCATATATTCTGACAAGTCCCCTTCGGATTTGCAGAGTCCAGCAGACAAATTCATATTCCAATGGGGCCCATCGATCCTCTTGTACTTCCCCCCATCCTCGGAAATCTTCATTTCACGAACGTTCCATCAGCCGCATCTCAGAGCTCAGCAAAGTGAATTAAACGCCATATGGTTGTTAATTAGTAGAAGTGGGAGCACAATTGCTCTTTTGTCTCTCTGAAATAATTGCGTTTGATTTTAAGATGGGAAAACTTTTTACAAAGTACTAGAAGAGAAAAGTTGGAGCGGAGATTGGAGGCACCTTGTCACGCCCGGAGCGATTACGATTAAGTAGCTGTGGAAAACGTTTGTTGTAAAGTCATAATCTGCATGTCATGTGCCTGGTTAGTAAAATATCCCCCACAAAACAAAGTGGTGCGAAGAATAATTATAGTCTGCAATACTTCAGCTTCCTCTGTCTTGTGGTCTGATATCTGTTCTTCAGACTGAACCACAGGACTAGAAGAGTGCTTCTTACTCATATTTTTGCAATCCGCTCCCCCCCCCCCCCTCCATTAATGACATTTAAAATTTTAGTGACATCATTACTGGGTCTATATGCTTCTGTATGCAATGCAGACAGGTTTATGGCTGGTGGAAAGTGCACTTGTGGTGTACGTACCCTTGTGGGCCCCAATACCCCTCCCCCAGCCAAAACATTTTTTTTGTGAAATCAAATTAATCCACAGAACACATGGACAGCATAGGAGCCCGTTGGAGGGTGTAAAGGAAACACTGTGTAGTGTCAGAAAAGCTGCACAGCGAAGATCTCTGGGGAACCAGGACAGGTAAGTTCATTATATGGTTCCCACCCCATGGCCATCAATATGGAGTTGCCCCTCTCCCCATGGCCATTAATATAGTAGTGAGTGTATAGCTTGTATAACAGTGTAAATTTGCTGTCCCCTGAAAATAACTCAACACACAGTCATTAATGTCTAAACCGCTGGCAACAAAAGTCAGTGAAAATGTCCAAATTGGGCCCAATTAGCCATTTTCCCTCCCCGGTGTCATGTGACTCGTTAGTGTTACAAGGTCTCAGGTGTGAATGGGGAGCAGGTGTGTTAAATTTGGTGTTATCGCTCTCACTCTCTCATACTGGTCACTGGAAGTTCAACATGGCACCTCATGGCAAAGAACTCTCTGAGGATCAGAAAAAAAGAATTGTTGCTCTACATAAAGATGGCCTAGGCTATAAGAAGACTGCCAAGACCCTGAAACTGATCTGCAGCACGGTGGCCAAGACCATGCAGCGGTATAACAGGACAGGTTCCACTCAGAACAGGCCTCGCCATGGTTCACCAAAGAAGTTGAGGTCACGTGCTCAGCGTCCTATCCAGAGGTTGTCTTTGGGAAATAGACGTATGGGTGCTGCCAGCATTGCTGCAGAGGTTGTAGGGGTGGGGGGTCAGCCTGTCAGTGCTCAGACCATACGCCGCACACTGCATCAAATTGGTCTGCATGGCTGTCATCCCAGAAGGAAGCCTCTTCTAAAGATGATGCCCAAGAAAGCCCACAAACAGTTTGCTGAATACAAGCACACTAAGGAGATGGATTACTGGAACCATGTCCTGTGGTCTGATGAGACCAAGATAAACTTATTTGGTTCAGATGGTGACAAGCGTGTGTGGGGGCAACCAGGTGAGGAGGACAAAGACAAGTGTGTCTTGTCTACAGTCAAGCATGGTGGTGGGAGTGTCATGGTCTGGGGCTGCATGAGTGCTGCCGGCACTGGGGAGCTACAGATCATTGAGGGGACCATGAATGCCAACATGTACTGTGATATACTGAAGAAGAGCATGATCCCCTCCCTTCAGAGACTGGACCGCAGGGCAGTATTCCAACATGATAACCACCCCAAACACACCTCCAAGACCAACACTGCTTTGCTAAAGAATCTGAGGGTAAAGGTCATGGACTGGCCAAGCATGTCTCCAGACCTAAACCCTATTGATCATCTGTGGGACATCCTCAAACGGAAGGTGGAGGAGCGCAAGGTCTCTAACATCCACCAGCTCTGTGATGTCATCATGGAGGAGGGGAAGAGGACTCCGGTGACAACCTGTGAAGCTCTGGTGACCTCCATGCCCAAGAGGGTTAAGGCAGTGCTGGAAAATAATGGTGGCCACACAAAATATTGACACTTTGGGCCCAATTTGGAGATTTTCCCTTAGGGGTGTACTGACTTTTGTTGCCAGCGGTTTAGACATTAATGGCTGTGTGTTGAGTTATTTTGAGGGGACAGTAAATTTACACTGTTATACAAGCTGTACACTCACTACTTTACATTGTAGACAAGTGTCATTTCTTCAGTGTTGTCACATGAAAAGATAGAAGAAAAGATTTACACAAATGTGACTGAGGGGTGTACTTACTTTTGTGAGATACTGTATACTGTAACTTGGCAGCAGGTGGCGCCATCTGCCCTTTGCAGCATTCCAAGGAAAGTGTATGACAGTCTTCATATGAGCAGAAACAGTCCAACCTTCCCCCCCCCCCCCCTTTCCCCCCCATAGACTTCTATGTGCAGCTCATTGTCAGAAGAAAGCTGCCGTAAAATGTGATATCAATGATACACACTTTTTTTTTGTTAAAATGTGTTAGTATAAAAAATAAAATCATATATTTTATAAAGGAAAGACTTCAGTCCCGGGAGGGTACATAAGGTTATGCCCAGTTTCTGAATGGAGTTGCAGGAAGGTGTAAGAAAGACAAGTGGGGGCTGTCGGGGGGGACGGGGGGCATTTTAGAGCAGAGGTGAACCTGAAGTGGATGACGATTACTTTGCTCTGTGTATTGGAAACAGTTGACTAAAATCCTTGTTTTCACATTTTACTGCATATTCATGTCTATGGCTGCATGGAGTTTCTCTGTCGGTGATCACGTGGGCCATAGCTGTGTAATGTCGGGTGAAACTGCCACCCGTCTTCATTGGAGACCACTGTGATAGGGTGACAACACAGGAGAACAATTGGGAGACAGGGGCAGAGCATCGTCACCTTATAACAGGAAGTGCCTGAACAAGGGCCTCAATGGCAGGATCACCGGGGATCCTGGAGCTTTTATTATCCCCCTCATGTAAGAGGGTCTCACCTGTGAAGTCACTTCATTGCCCAGCCATTTGCCGCTCTCCGACGTCCTCGTGTACAATGCAGGCCCAGCAGTCCTACATTGTATAGAAAGATGGCAAAGGCCGCCCACAACCTGGAGCATTAGACAGCATAGGAGAGAACCAGCTTAATGTCCCCTCCCTTCCCCCCCCAGAAGTATTTGATTCATGAAGTGCAGGGGGGCCGCACTCCATGGGTACGTTTAACAGCCGCCCCGGGTGCTGAGGTCTCCAAATTACGGCCCATAGGCCAAGATTTTATCCAACCCTCTGATATAAGAGGGAACTCCAACAGGGACTCCAACGAGGACTCTCATGTAAGGGGATCTCCAATGGGGAGTCTCATGTAAGAAGGGACACCTACAGTGGCTCTAATGTAATAGGCGACTCTGATAGGGACTCTCATGTAATGGGGACTCAAATGGGGACTCATGTAAAGGAAGTCTCCAATGGGGGCTCTCATGTAAGGGGGTCTCCAATGGGGGCTCATGTAAGGGGGATTCAGATGGGGACTCACATGGGAGTCCCCCTTACATGAGAATCCACATCTGAATCCCCCATACATGTAAAGGGGACTCACATGGGCACACTCATGTAAGGGGGACTCACATGGGCACACTCATGTAAAGGGGACTCACATGGGCACACTCATGTAAGGGGGACTCACATGGGCACACTCATATAAAGGGGACTCACATGGGCACACCCGTGTAAGGGGGACTCACATGGGGACTCATGTAAGGGGGACTCACATGGGCACACTCGTGTAAGGGGGACTCACATGGGGACTCATGTAAGGGGGACTCACATGGGCACACTGATGTAAGGGGGACTCACATGGGCACACTCATATAAAGGGGACTCACATGGGCACACCCGTGTAAGGGGGACTCACATGGGGACTCATGTAAGGGGGACTCACATGGGCACACTGATGTAAGGGGGACTCACATGGGCACACTCGTGTAAGGGGGACTCACATGGGCACACTGATGTAAGGGGGACTCACATGGGCACACTCGTGTAAGGGGGACTCACATGGGCACACTCGTGTAAGGGGGACTCACATGGGCACACTCGTATAAAGGGGACTCACATGGGCACACTCGTGTAAGGGGGACTCACATGGGCACACATGTAAAGGGGACTCACATTGGGATTCTCATGTAAGGGGGACTCACATTGGGATTCTCATGTAAGGGGGACTCACATGGGGACTCTCATGTAAGGGGGACTCACATGGGGACTCTCATGTAAGGGGGACTCACATGGGGACTCTCATGTAAGGGGGACTCACATGGGGACTCTCATGTAAGGGGGACTCACATGGGGACTCTCATGTAAGGGGGACTCACATGGGGACTCTCATGTAAGGGGGACTCACATGGGGACTCTCATGTAAGGGGGACTCACATGGGGACTCTCATGTAAGGGGGGCTCCAATGGTGGCTCTCACGTAATGGGGACTAAAATAGGAACTCATGTAAGGGAGGGCTCTGATGGGGACTGTGATGTATGGGGGGACGCTGATGTAAGGGGGGCTCTGATGTATGGGGGGACTGTGATGTAAGGGGGGCTTTGATGGGGACTCTGATGTAAGGGAGGACTCTGATGTAAGGGAGGGCTTTGATGGGGACTCTGATGTAAGGGAGGACTCTGATGTAAGGGAGGGCTTTGATGGGGACTCTGATGTATGGGGGGACTCCGCTGTAAGGGAGGGCTCTGGTGGGGACTCCGCTGTAAGGGAGGGCTCTGGTGGGGACTCCGCTGTAAGGGAGGGCTCTGGTGGGGACTCCGCTGTAAGGGAGGGCTCTGGTGGGGACTCCGCTGTAAGGGAGGGCTCTGGTGGGGACTCCGCTGTAAGGGAGGGCTCTGGTGGGGACTCCGCTGTAAGGGAGGGCTCTGGTGGGGACTCCGCTGTAAGGGAGGGCTCTGATGTAAGGAGGACTCCGATGTGGAGCCCTTTTCTCTTAACATAGAACTTTAACCTCTTCCCTGCCAGCCTGCTGCTCGGCTCTGATATATTCGGCTCGGTGACAATGGAATAGAATCGTCTCCCGATGTTGGGGGCGGAGTCCCTTCTTACACTGCGGAGGATGGGCTGTCTGGACAGCGGCGGTGAGCAGATGAACAGGTGACCAGAGTAACGTTCGCTCTCCAGCAGCCCGGAGTTCTCCGGGGAATTTCGGGGAATAAATTATAGATCCTAAAAATCCCCCTAAAGACGCCGCGCTGAGTTTTTGCCAAACAAGTGTCCGATGAGGTCATTGTCAGGAGGGATGAGCGCGACATCTGTCCGCCATCAATATCTCTGCGCTCTCCCATCCTCCCTGTACAGGACAGCTGGGTCACTTCCCCTGAGCCCGGCTCCCATCTCCTCACATAATCTGAGGTCACAGCGTTTCCTTCGCGCAGGAAATCCGCGGCTGACCCCATCACTGCCAACAATTCCTGCCGCTGCTGAATATCTTTCTGAAAATGCCGGTTGCCTGACTGGCATTTTTGAAAGGTGATCAGTAATGGCGGCCTGCATACAGGTCTCCTTTAAAATAATATTCAGAGACATCTTTGCAGACGCATGGTGTACGAGAATCTCTGCAGACAGCAGTATGCGCCGGGAGGGCTCCGATATGCAGAAGATCAATAAAGTAACTTTCCTGATTTTGTTACAATGTAATGGAGAGATTTACTCTGCTGGGTGATAGTTTACTCTCTGCAGCGCGTATCAAAAAATTTTCATTTGCTTTTTAAACAAAATCCCAGCTGCTCGCCTGTGTTACCAGAGCTACCATGGACTTCACTGAGGTGTATTATGTTGGAATGGTCCTTTATCCTCAGGCATGGGATCTCTCCAGCTGTTCACCTGCATTACCAGAGCTATCCTGGTCTTCATGGAGGTGACTGCTGTTGGAATGGTCCTTTATCCTCAGGCTTGGGATCCCTCCAGCTGTTCTCCTGCATTACCAGAGCTATCCTGGTCTTCATGGAGGTGACTGCTGTTGGAATGGTCCTTTGTCCTCAGGCCTGGGATCCCTCCTTCAGGTGTTCACCTGTGTTACCAGAGCTACCCTGGACTTCACTGAGGTGAATGCTGTTGGAATGGTCCTTTATCCTCAGGCATGGGATCCCTCCAGCTGTTCATCTGCATTACCAGAGCTACCCTGAACTTCACGGAGGTGAATACTGTTGGAATGGCCCTTTGTCCTCAGGCTTGGCATCCCTCCAGCTTTTCACCTGTGTTACCGGAGCTACCCTGGATTCATTGAGATGAATGCTGTTGGAATGATCTTCTGTCCTCAAGCCTGGTATTCCTCTGGCTGTTCACCTGTTTTAACAGAGCTACCCTGGACTTCACTGAGATGAATGCTGTTGGAATGGTTCTTTATCCTCAGGCATGGATCCCTCCAGCTGTTCAACTGCATTACCAGAGCTATCCTGGTCTTCACAGAGGTGAATGCTGTTGGAATGGTCCTTTGTCCTCAGGCCTGGGATCCCTCCTCCATGTGTTCACCTGTGTTACCAGAGCTACCCTGGACTTCACTGAGATGAATGCTGTTGGAATGGTCCTTTGTTCTTATGTCTAGGATCCCTCCAGCTGTTCACCTATGTTACCAGAGCAACCCTTGTCATTTTTTTCTTAAACAAAATCCCTGTTTTCACTTTTTTTGCAGTCCTTTGTTACATCTCAGTGATGGTGATCTCCTGCAGCCTAGTTGCAGTCAATTCCCATCTACCGGTACTCCTGGGATGGCTGCACTGTGTTCATTTCTCAGGGTGGATTTCCTGATGACAGAAGTGGACCCTGTCAGTGTAATGTGTGCTGAAACAACTGTAGTGGGGTACCCAGGGACTCACCACGCTCAGAGACAGGCCCCTTTAATTACTTTTCCTAGAACTACCTTAGGTTTCTCTGCTTCCCTTCCTCCAAAGCTCAGGCAGCTCACATCTGAGGAGTAAGAGTTAGCTGGGCATATGATTTACAGCCAGATGAAAAGACCTTTTTGGTCAGAATCGGCGAGCAGGTAGCCAGCAACAGTGGGAAGCACCTTCCCAATTACTACCAGAGTACTCCTGTTTTAGCAGGATAGCCTTTCGTTTTTCACCTGTGATTCCTCCAGCTATTCACCTGTGTTTCCAGAGCTACCCTGGACTTCCTTGAGATGAATGCTGTTGGAATGGTCCTTTGTCCTTTGGCCTGGAATCCCTCCAGCTGTTTACTTGTGTTACCAGAGCTACCCTGGACTTCACTGAGATTAATACTGATGTAATCATTTTTTGTCCCCAGGCCTGGGATCCCTCCTCCAGCTGTCCACCTGTGTTACCAGAGCTACTCTGGACTTCACCGAGATTAATGGTGTTGGAATGGGTCCTTTGTCTTCAGGCCTGGGATCGCTCCTCCAGCTGTTCACTTGTATTATCAGAACTACCCTGGTCTTCACCGAGATTAATGCTGTTACAGTTTTTTGTCCTTAGGCCTGGGATCGCTCCTCCAGCTGTTCACCTGTGTTACCAGAGCCACTCTGGACTTCACTGGGACAAATACTGTTGGAATGGTCCTTTGTCCCCAGGCCTGGGATCCCTCCTCCAGCTGCTAACCTATGTTACCAGAGCTACCCTGGACTTCTCCAAGATTCTTCACGTACTCATCATGTTAAATGGCACTTCCCCTGAATCCCGTGTGACAGGGTGACAACACAGAAGCACAATTGGGGGACAGGGACAAAACGTGTTCACCTGATAGCAGGAAGTGCCTAAACATGGATCTTCAGGGCAGGATCACCAGGAAAAAAACACTGCAGATAAGAAAGCTGACTTCAATGCAGCGTTTTACATACACCGATCAGCCATAACATTCTGACCACTGACAGATAAGGTGAATAACATTGATTATCTGGTTACCATGACATTTGGGTGGGAGGGAAAGGTGGGTGGGATATATCACTCAGCAAGTGAACTTGTTGTCCCTGAAGTTGATGTGTTGAAAACCGAAAAATGGACAAGTGTAAGGATTTGAGGGACTTTAACAAGGACCAAATTGTAATGTCTGGACGACTGGGTCAGAGCAAATCCAGAACCGCAGCTCTTGTGAGATGTTCCCGGTTTGCGGTGGTCAGGACCGACTAAAGGGGGTTCAAGGAAGGAGAACCAGCTAACCAGTGACAGGGTCATGGGTGGCCAAGGCTCATTGATAGGGAGGAAAGGCTCACTGATGGGGGTGGGAAGATAAGCCTCATTGATGGAGGTGGGGAGGGAAGGCTCATTGATGGAGGTGGGGAGGGAAGGCTCATTGATGGAGGTGGGGAGGGAAGGCTCATTGATGGAGGTGGGGAGGGAAGGCTCATTGATGGAGGTGGGGAGGGAAGGCTCATTGATGGAGGTGGGGAGGGAAGGCTCATTGATGGAGGTGGGGAGGGAAGGCTCATTGATGGAGGTGGGGAGGGAAGGCTCATTGATGGAGGTGGGGAGGGAAGGCTCATTGATGGAGGTGGGGAGGGAAGGCTCATTGATGGAGGTGGGGAGGGAAGGCTCATTGATGGAGGTGGGGAGGGAAGGCTCATTGATGGAGGTGGGGAGGGAAGGCTCATTGATGGAGGTGGGGAGGGAAGGCTCATTGATGGAGGTGGGGAGGGAAGGCTCATTGATGGAGGTGGGGAGGGAAGGCTCATTGATGGAGGTGGGGAGGGAAGGCTCATTGATGGAGGTGGGGAGGGAAGGCTCATTGATGGAGGTGGGGAGGGAAGGCTCATTGATGGAGGTGGGGAGGGAAGGCTCATTGATGGAGGTGGGGACGGAAGGCTCATTGATGGAAGTGGGGAGGGGAGGCTCATTGATGGAAGTGGGGAGGGGAGGCTCATTGATGGTGGTGGGGGAGGCCCATTCATGGAGGTGTGGAGGGAAGGCTCATTGATGGAAGTGGGGGGGGGGGCTCATTGATGGAGGTGGGGAGGGAAGGCTCATTGATGGAGGAGGGGGAGGGAAGGCTCATTGATGGAGGAGGGGGAGGGAAGGCTCATTGATGGAGGAGGGGAGGGAAGGCTCATTGATGGAGGTGGGGAGGGAAGGCTCATTGATGGAGGTGGGGGAGGGAAGGCTCATTGGTGGAGGTGGGGACGGAAGGCTCATTGGTGGAGGTGGGGACGGAAGGCTCATTGATGGAGGTGGGGACAGAAGGCTCATTGATGGAGGTGGGGACGGAAGGCTCATTGATGGAAGTGGGGGGGGCTCATTGATAGAGGTGGGGAGGGGAGGCTCATTGGTGGAGGTGGGGAGGGAAGGCTCATTGATGGAGGAGGGGGAGGGAAGGCTCATTGATGGAGGAGGGGGAGGGAAGGCTCATTGATGGAGGAGGGGGAGGGAAGGCTCATTGATGGAGGTGGGGAGGGGAGGCTCATTGGTGGAGGTGGGGAGGGAAGGCTCATTGATGGAGTTGGGAGGGAAGGCTCATTGATGGTGGTGGGGGAGGCCCATTCATGGAGGTGTGGAGGGAAGGCTCATTGATGGAGGTGGGGAGGGAAGGCTCATTGATGGAGATGGGGGAGGGGAGGCTCACTGATGGGGGAGGGGAGGCTTATTGATGGAGGTGGGAAGGGAAGGCTGGATTGTGTAGTCTGATCCAATAGAAGAGCTACTGGAGCTCTAAGTGAATGCTGGCTCTAATAGAAAGGTGTCAGAACACACAGAGCAGCGCAGGTTGTTGTGTATGGGGCTGTGTAGCCGCAGACTGGTCAGGGTGCCCCATGCTGACCCATGTCCACAGCCAAAAGAGCCTATTATGGGCACGAGCGCATCAGAACTGGACCGCTGAGCAATGGCAGAAGGTGGCCTGGTCTGCAAAATTCAAGAATGGTTTGGGGAACAATGAGTTCAAGGTGTTGACTGGTGAATTCTCCAGATCTTAATCCAATCAAGCATCTGTGGGATGTGCAACATCCATATATTAGGGTCAATTTAGACCGTCGCCAGTTAACCTACCAGCATGTCTTTGGTGTGTAGGAGGAAACCCATGAAGCATGCACACTCCATGCAGTTAGTGGGTTGGTTGGGATTTGAACCAACAACCAGGCAGAAGTGCTAACCACTAAGCCACTGTGTCGCCCAGTTAAAGCTTGGTTTGTTAAAAGTATGATTTTTAAAAAAAAAAATTTTATGGGTGTCACGGGCATGGCCAGAGCGGAGGCTGTTGGAGAGGACTGTGTGCAAGCCTGTTGCCCACCGATTATGGGCCCTAGCATTTGAGGTGAATGAGAAATCCAGTCTGAACTGTATTAATCGGACTCAGTCATGTATATATTGTATGGGGACTCCTTACTGTATATTTGTGTCCCTGAAGAGGGAGGGGGGATTCCTCCAGCAGCCCCCTGCTGATAAGACTGATTCATTCTGCTGGGACACATCCTGTGAGGAGATGCTGGTGTTATCAACATGTGTTTATGTTAATTGAGAGAGCTGATCACATTAGCCACCAGCCCTGGCTAATAGACGAATGGTCTAGGCTGAGGAGGGGGGAGATTGTTGTTTGTATTGTTAATTGTATTACTGTGTGAAGCTCGGTGCCCACAAGACTGTCATCTGGTCTGGGTACATTTTGTAGTAAATTAGGTCATGTTAATTAGGTTAGCTTTGAGTCATCCCTGCTGTATAAAGGTCTGTGAGATCTCAAAATAAAAGGCAGTTCTGATGTACTCCAAGACTGGTGTTGTCTAGTTCTTGGGGTTCCTATAGCCAGATCCATTGGACTTGTGTTCCAGAACTTAGGAAGCGGTATATGACGGAAGCACTCAAGCGGAGTGTGGGACGTTCCGTGACAATGGGATTTTAAAAGAAAGAGGCCTGCTAAGGATAAAAACTCATTAAGCGCTGGTAACTTTTGTAAAGTACAGTTCTCCTTTAAACAAGTGGCACCAATCCCAGAATGTTTCCACTACTAATAAAGCTTTCATTCGCTTCAAGTGACACATTGACTTTGGTGACTCTTTTAATAATAACCCATAGAAGTTAACATATGAAACATTTTATAAAATAGTCACTTGACGGTAAAATAGTTAAAAGGTTAAAAACCAGCGATATTTCCGGGGACATTTATGTTCCTCATTATACCGCCAATATAAAAGCATATGTGGAGGGGGGGGGGGGTAGGAAATTCGTCTATAATCTGTAAGAAACACTAATGGCATGCAGAGCTCCAGCGGGAAGATAACGAGGTTATTCGGTGAATTTGGAAACAGATTTTTTGTATTTAACAAAAAAATATTAAATAAAAAATAAAAAGTAGGAATCGTCCAATCCAATGACGTGCAAAAAAACAATAGAAGAGGAATGATTTGTAGATTTACATTGCAAAGGATAGGTGACAAAGTAACAAAACCAATCATTTCATTTCTGCATTTTAAGATTGAACGTAAAACCCTCCTACTGCGCAATTCACTTCTGTTACTGCAATCTCACATCAACCTGGGCCACGAGGAGTTAATCTTCTCCTGCAATCACTAATAAAAGCAAGGCGGCTGCCTAGGCCAATCCTGACACTTCTCACGTACAAGTGGAAAACTGCAGATTTTATTCGATAACTCTTTAGAAACCCCCAAACATGATATATTTTCTGAAAGCGAAGGCACGGGAGAAATAAAAAGGTTCGTTGTTGCAATTTTTTTTGTCACGTGATATTTGCACAGCGATTTTTCAAAACACAATTTCTTTTGGGGAAAACATTCACTTCAATTCATTTTAATGCACAAAAACACAGTATAATACACAATTGTTTGAAAAAAAAATATATAAGATGATGTTACGCCGAGCAAATAGATACCCAACATGTCTTGCTTTAAAATTGTGTGCGCCCGGCGACAAACTACGGTACTTAACCAGTTCCCACCCAGGCCAATGCTGACATTTCTCTCCTACGTGTACAAATCTACATTTTCTTGCTAGAAAATTGCTTAGAACCCCCCCAACATTATATATTTATACAGGGCCGTCTTAATACGGTAGCTTCATGGGCCCCTGGGCAAAGTAATGCAGTGGGGCCCTTACCAGCCTGCCCCAATTTATGCACCTACTTTCAAGAAAAAGTATAAATAGTTGATAGAATTAAACATATATTTAGTAGTACGTTCAATAAAATCGATTTTAGTCAATTAAACATGCCATAAGTGAAAGACTAATCAACTCAAAGGGCACTGTGCAGGGGGGAAGGCAGAAGGGCACAATGCTGGGATCAGGAGGGCACAATACTGGGATCAGGAGGGCACAGTAGAGGTTCCAGGAATCTGCACAGAACACTTCCATCCCGGGACAGTTTAATAAAAAACGTGACTGTCCCATCAAATCCGGGACAGTTTGCAAATATGATGTAATGCAAGATTTTCATGGGGCCCCCATGCACCTTGGGCCCCTGGGCAGTGCCCAGGGATGCCCATACATTAAAACAGCCCTGTATATAAATATTTATTTTTTTTCAGCAGTTTTTCAAAAGCACTTTTTTTGGGGGGAAAAAAATGCACTTTATTGAATTTTAATGCACAAAAAGACAATATAATACCCAATTGTTTGATAAGATATAAAAAATGATGTTACACCGAGTGAATGGATCCCAAACGTGTCACGTGTTAAAATTGTGGGCGACAAACTATGGTACCTAAAAAATCTCCATAGGTGACACTTTAAAAGCCTTTACAGGTCACCAGTTTACAGTTACACAAGAGTTCTAGAAATATTGCTCCTGCTATGACATTCGCAGCGATACCATCACATAGGCGTGTGGGAACTACGTATGCGTTGGTCTTTGCTTGTGAGCGCAGAGGGAGAGGGGCGCTTTACATGTTTTTAATTTTTATTAATTGACTTATTTAAAATTATTTTTTACAACACAGTCTCTGTAAAAAATTTTTTTTGATCAACTTTATTACAAGGGATAAACAACATCCCTCTTGGGAGGATAGCTTGAGCAGCGACAGGTACTCTTTATTGAGACAACTGGGGGTCTGTTAGACCTCAGACCTCTCCTCTGCCCTCAAAAGAATCTGATGAAGCAGAGATCGGTTTGATCAGATACCGGTAACAACTTGTAAACATCAACCTGGAACCAGAAGTGACAAAATCCTTGTTGCTTCTGGTTTAATGGACCATAGAGATGATCAGGAAACGCAAGTTCCTCCCTCATCTCTATGGTCAGCCGGTACGACTGACGGTTTCAGTCCTGGGCTCCGCGGTGAAACAGGAGTGTCTGGGAAGTTGGTGGGGGGACCAGTGGCGGCTGGTGTTCAATTTTGCCCACAGCCCCCCCAGCCAGCCAGCTATCCCCCAACCCCGTCACTAGCTCACTCGCCACTTCCCTCTGTCGCTTGATCTGCACATCGCTCGGCCATCGCCCGCCAGGCCCCCCGCTTACCCCATCCAGGTTGCAGCTTTGGCAGCTTCCCCCCTCCGTCTCCTCCCGAGTCCCGGCGGTCGCTTCTCCTTCCGGCCAATCAGGACCTAGGACTCCCAGCCAATCGGGTCTCAGGACCCGCTTCCTGATTGGCCAGGAGGAGAAACAGGAAGACATTATCAAATATTAATTTGCTAATGTCACACAACTGGGTGGACACTGGGCGCAGTACTCTGCGCCCCGAGCCCACCCTTTTTTAAGCCAATTAGAGCCTCAGGCTCTAATCATGTGCTTCAGACAAAAAAAACAAAACATTGGAATCCATGTGTCCGGCGCCCTGCATGTAGATTAGAGGCGGGACGAATGGATTAGATGGTCAGCGCCTCTGTGCCCTGCATGAGTGGCTGCCACTGGGGGGGGGACCCTGTTTTGCCAAATGATATGTATAGCTGCTCGGATCACCTTTACATCATAGAGCAATGCCGGCTGAACAAAAACATACCAGCTGCAGCCATGACCCCGGTATAACCACGAAAATCCCAGGACATACCGGTACGCCCTAAAAGGCGGAAAGTGGTTAAGGTATCATTGATGATCTCATAAGGCGGACCAGCCAATCATCGTTCGTTGATGGATGGTGTTGGAGTCACTAATGTTGTCCCCGACAGGCCGATCTGCAAACTCCATATACACTTCAAGAACACGGAGCGTACATGTTCATGCAATGGTCTTCACATGAATATCTCATGTCTATGCACAGCTTTGCAAATACTCTCCAAAATATTATTACAATAATAATAAAAAAATACACATTATACCAATATTTGTAAACAAAGCTACCACTTGTCTCTATCTTTAGTCAAGCTTCCTTTCTATTCTTGGATACAATGTATAAAATGCTGTAACCCATCACAACCTATCAGATACATTTCACTCCTCGGATCGCACGCATGCCAAATTTTGTAACCGGCCCAAAATGTTAAAAGTGACTGAGCCCATACTATGACCCTTCCACGTCGAATCATCTTTTTCTAACAACAAACACGCTTTTAGGAGAGATTTTGGTGCGTCTACAAAATTTCACTTGTGTGACATATTCCTAAGGGAGGAAGAGAAATCATTTCAAAGATGTCGAATTCAATGTCACCCAAGTCAGCCGCCTGATTTTATTCTGCATTCTGCGCGATGTATGAAAAAAAAAAATTAGAGATGGAAATTGGGCGATGCAGAAATATCTCCGCGGTATCTTCCTATGTGGCACAAATCATTTAAAAGGGCAAAACTGAAAAAGCACAGCGACAAATGAAAATTGAGGAGACTAAAAAAAAATAAATAAATAAATAAAAAAAAAAATATGCCGGGTTATGGCAAGAAATACTTTTTTTTGCTTTTTTATAGAAGCGCAATAGAGCATTGTGATATATTACGCCACCCTGTGGCAGGGCATGTGCAAGGCCCGGAATATTAGTGTAGGGCAGACAGTAATAAAAGACTACACAAAATATTATAGGGAACAAATTTCTGAGTATTAAAGAACATTGGAGAGCAGAGGTGCCTTCTCAGGGCAATCAACATTTAAGAGATATTACCAATCTGAGTTTTGAGTATTTTGAGATACTACTATCGAGGAATTTATCGAGTATTATGGGATCATTGGGGCTCATACAAATGATTAAAAAAAAAAAACAGTTATTTTCCTTGGGGGGGGGGGGGGGGGGCATATTTTCAATTCAATAATTTAAATAATTAGGATAAGATTTTATATTGTAATATATATATATATATATATATATATATATATATATATATATATATATATATATATATATATATATTAGATAGAGAGAGAGAGAGCAAGAAAGAGATTTGTTTTTTGCTTTATATTTATTTATTTATTATGTTTATATTGATATGTGAGTGTTTGTGTTCTGTTCTGTGTAGAGCTATATCTGAATTTTATTTGATGATCTGGGATTGTATATTGACAAATATACAAAACAATAAAATTTTTGAATAAACTTGAATCATTAAAATGAATCCTTCATTATCAATACTCTAAACTGATGAATAGTGACAAACACAATACTGTGAATCACTGCTCTATTTTATTTTTGTTCTGCTGTTGTAAATAATTTTTACACAAAGTCTAGAAAAAAAGGATTGCCCAATGGGCCCAATAAAAAACAAAACAAAATAACAAAAAAAAAAAAAAAAAGAGAAAGAAAAAAAAAAAAAAAGAAGGAAAAGCATATAAATACTGATTCTTAGGTGGAGGGATTTTCCCTCTGTTACATGAAGGTGGACAAATAAAATTCTGCTATGAACTAATGATGAAAAAATTGAAAACACATTATAATGATGCTCAAGACTGTCAATACCAGACTTCATTTACTGCAGCAGGTTGGAAAAACAATTGGGTTATCTCTGAGAGCAACATATGATTCAAATGGGGACAGATAAAAATTTAGCATAAATAGACATTTTTTAATTTTTCCTTAAATTATTTTAAAAGATTGCGCCTTTTAGAACCGCATACTCGTGCCTCTGTCATTGGTTTGAAGTGTTTATTATTTGTATTCAGTACTGACTGTATGGAGCTCAGTGTCACAGTGTCAAAAATAGCAATACATTTATTACACAATAAAAAAAAGTCTGCAAGAAAGCAGTGTTGGTTACAAGAATAATAAAACAAAAATTGAATAACTGTAGCAAGAGAATATTAAAAAAATATATTTATCAAAAAACATTTGTCCAATTTTAAAATTTGCTAACAGTTACAAATGTAACATTTTGTAAATTCAAAATGTGTTTATTTAAAAATTTTCAATAAAGATTTATTGAAAGTGAAAATATGTTTAATATTCAGCAAGTGTAAAAAAAATGTATAAAAAAAGTGTCCAATTTTAAAATGTTGCTAATAGTTACAAATGTAACATTTTGTAAAGATTTACAGATACAAAAAAGACAAATCATAATATTCCCACATATAACTAGTAAATGGCCTTCTTACTAAGTAACCAAGCTGAATAAGAGCAGATCTTTGGGACTCATTGAACAAAACACAACTTGCAATGATCTAGAACTTTTTTTTTTCAAATAAAAAAGTCTTCAAAACGCACTAAGAAAGCACAATACAATTTAAAGTAGAAAAAAAAGATTAAATTCACAATTTAAAAATCATTAAAAAAAAAAAGAAGAAATTCTTCCTAAAAATTTTTGTTAAAGAAAAAAGTAGGAAAAGAAAAAAGTAGGAAAAGAAAAAAGTAGGAATACATTTTGACAAGAATTCCAAGGGTGCAGCCTTCTGATTGGTCAGTTCTCCTCCGAAAAGGGATAGGTCGAAGGTTTTATCAGCAGGGATACATCATTTATGGAGGAGTAGAGTACGCTCCCTTGGAGGTAGGTACACGTCGTCATAAATTTTTAGCACCTACCACTCCAGTAAAACTCCTCTGCGATAAACGCCAGAAGAAACTTGTGGATTGAGTGATTTCCGGAGGCACCTCTTGCCTCTCCGTCCTTTGATCGTCCTTTAATGAGATCTCCTCTCTGCCAGGCGTTTTCATGCCCCTTTCCCCGCGCTCTGGTGGCTGGAGATTTTCGTACCATAAAACTGACATTTCTAGGTTTTATTCCTGCATGCCAGCCGGGCAAAAAAAGGAGCCTGGAGAATCGATTCTCCCTGCCCAATCCATCCCCGACTTCCAAAACATTTAATCAAGGCAAGATCAGCTCTTCCGCCATGAAAAGAAAAACCAAAAGACGGAAAATCGCAGTCTGTTACAGAGTCTCGAGTTACAGGACTGAACCTGCCTTACACCGGAGATGTGTATGGCTTGGGGACATATTCGATGTCACAGAACCCTCGTGGCTCTACGTTCCGCAGAGTCCACAATAAAAAAAAAAAAAATGACTTACACACTCAGCTGGAAACTTTTAACTGGCAGCCAACGTAGTGATAAGTGTTCGGAATAGGAACGGTCAGCCGCCGAAATTCAATCTGCAGTAAGGAAAAGTAGCGAACTAACTTTTAACGGCTACAGAAAGGCGAAATATTTAGTATGAAAAAGATCCTGTAGTCAAAAACACAATTTCTAAATAATTTGCTGAACACTTCCTATCCAATATCCGTATATAAACGTCCAGATGGGAAGTAGTTAATATCAGGACTCTCATATAAAAGTGATCTGAAGGTCCCCTCCCTTCCAGCCATCGCCCCAAAATCCTTGACGCTTCCGGGATCATTTAACACAAAGGAGATGGGGAAACGGATGTTTCTCCATCTCCTTTGTGTGCAGCCATTCTGACCACTTACTGCATTCCTAAGTTTCCGAGAGGAACGGGAGATCACAGGAACCTAGGAAGTGGTCATGGATGAACATCTGTTCCCCCATCTCCTCTGTGGGCAGGCATCCTGACCACTTACCACAGTGCAAGGGTTCCCCAGAGGAACGGGAGAGCCCAGGAACAGGGTAAGTGGTTAGGACAGCTGCCCACAGAGGAGATGGAGGAACATCCGTGCTCTCATCTCCTCTGTGGGCAGGCATTCGGACCACTTAGCACATTCCCAGAGGAGCGTGTGAGCCCCGGAACACAGTAAGTAGTCAGGACAGCTGCACACAGTGGAGATGGAGAAACATCCATTCCCCCATCTCCTTGGGGGGGCAGACATCCTGACCACTTACTGCATTCCTAGGTTCCTCAGAGGAACGAGAGAGCACAGGAACATAGGAAGCTGTCAGGGCAACTGTCCACAGAGGAGATGGATGAACATCCGTTCCCTCATCTCCTCTGTGGGCAGGCATCCTGACCATTCTCCACAGTCCAAGGTCCCCCAGAGGAACGGGAGAGCCCAGGAACAGGGTAAGTGGTTAGGACGGCTGCCCACAGAGGAGATGGAGGAACATCCATTCCCCCATCTCCTCTGTGGGCAAGCATTCTGACCACTCTCCACAGTCCAAGGTTCCCCAGAGGAACGGGAGAGCCCAGGAACAGGGTAAGTGGTTAGGACGGCTGCCCACAGAGGAGATGGAGGAACATCCGTGCTCCCATCTCCTCTATGGGCAGGCATCCTGACCATTCTCCACAGTCCAAGGTCCCCCAGAGGAACAGGAGAGCCCAGGAACAGGGTAAGTGGTTAGGACAGCTGCCCACAGAGGAGATGGAGGAACATCTGTGCTCCCATCTCCTCTGTGGGCAGGCATTCGGACCACTTAGCACATTCCCAGGGGAGCGTGAGAGCCGAGGGACAGGGTAAGTGGTCAGGACAGCTGCCCACAGAGGAGATGGAGAAACATCCATTCCCCCATCTCCTGGGGGGGCAGGAATCCTGACCACTTACTGCTTTTCTCAGGTTCCCCAGAGGAAGGGAGATCCCAGGAACACAGTAAGTGGTCAGGACAGCTGCCCAGGTGAGAATGAGGAACATCTGTTCCCCCATCTCCTCTGTGGGCAGGAATCATGACCACTTACTGCATTCCAGGTTCCCCAGAAGGGGAGAGCCTGGGAGCATGGTAAGTGGTCAGGACAGCTGCCCTGAGGAGATGGAGGAACATCCATTCTCCCATCTCCTCCGTGACAAATGATCCCGGGACAAGGTCATCTAGCACCCACAAAGCACTAATCTTCACACTTACACCCTAAGCATAAATTCCCTTTGCAGCCTGAAAATTCCCCCAAACAAAAATTCCCTCTCTTCCAGTACAACCCCCCCCCCTCAGCTCAAATCCTCCCCCTCCCCTAATCCCCCCTTCCAGCACAAATCCTCAACTCCTTAAAATTTACCCTCTGAGCATAAATCCTCCTCCCCCAAATCCCCTTTCATAACAAAAATCCCCCCTCCAAACCACCCTCTCTCATACAACCTCCCAAATCCCCACAGCGCCCAGGGCAGCCGGCCCTCCTGCCCACCCTTTGTCCTGGCCCTGGATCCCAGAAGCAAGAAGGATTTAGTTATTTCTGATTTCCTGGCTGTTACCGCTAGAGAAGCAGCTAAACAAGCATAATCTGTGCTTGGCTAGCAGAGGAGACCCCCCTAGACTCTTGATGTCTCCATAAAAAGAGTACCTGTCACCTGCCCAAAGCTATCACAAGGTAAATGAAAAAAAAAAAGTAAATATGAATAATTTAGTTATTTAAAAAAAATTAAAAAGCACCACCGTCCCCCCTGGGCGCAAATGCAAATAGGCCTGGCATGCATATGTAAAAACGGTCGTGTCACACGTGATGTATCACCGCCAAATGGAGTGAGAGCAATGATTCTAGGGCCATAATTCATGAATAACGCTGAACTGTAAAAGGATTTTAAAGCATCACCTATGGGAAATTTTCAATATCGCAGTTTGTCACCATTTTGCAGGTGTGCGGAATGTTAAATCATGACACGTCACAGGAAGCACCCCCATGATTAACAGAGGATAAAATCAGAAATAGACTTGGAAAACTTACCATTAATAAATCACCGGGACCAGATGGCTTGCATCCGAGGGTACTTACGGACCTCAGTCAAGTAATTGCCAGACCATTGTTCCTAATTTTTACTGACAGTCTGCTGACTGGAATGGTACCAGCTGATTGGAGAAAAGCCAATGTAGCACCAAAATTTAAAAAGGGCCCAAAATACATCCCTGGGAATTACAGACCAGTTAGCCTAACATCAATAGTATGTAAACTCTTGGAGGGGATGATAAGGGACTATATACAAGATTTTAGTAATAAGAATGATATCATTAGCAGTAATCAGCATGGATTCATGAAGAATCGTTCTTGCCAAACCAATCTACTAACCTTCTATGAGGAGGTGAGTTGCCATCTAGATAAAGGAAGGCCCGTAGACGTGGTGTATCTGGATTCTACAAAAGCATTTGACACAGTTCCCCATAAAAGTTTACTGTACAAAATAAGGTCCGTTGGCATGGACCATAGGGCGAGTACATGGATTGAAAACTGGCTACAAGGGCGAGTTCAGAGGGTGGTGATAAATGGGGAGTACTCAGAATGGTCGGGGGTGGGTAGTGGGGTTCCCCAGGGTTCTGTGCTGGGACCAATCCTATTTAATTTGTTTATAAACGACCTGGAGGATGGGATAAAGAGTTCAATCTCTGTATTTGCAGACGATACTAAGCTAAGCAGGGCAATAACTTCTCCGCAGGATGTGGAAACCTTGCAAAAAGATCTGAACAAGTGAATGGGGGAGGGGCAACTACATGGCAAATGAGGTTCAATGTAGAAAAATGTAAAATAATGCATTTGGGTGGTAAAAATCTGAAAGCAATCTATAGACTGGGGGGAGAACCTCTGGGGGGATCTAGGATGGAAAAGGACCTGGGGGTCCTAGTAGATGATAGGCTCAGCAATGGCAGGCAATGCCAAGCTGCTGCTAACAAAGCAAACAGAATATTGGCATTAAAAGGGGATCAACTCCAGAGATAAAACGATAATTCTCCCGCTCTACAAGACTCTGGTCCGGCCGCACCTGGAGTATGCTGTCCAGTTCTGGGCACCAGTCCTCAGGAAGGACGTACTGGAAATGGAGCGAGTACAAAGAAGGGCAACAAAGCTAATAAAGGGTCTGGAGGATCTTAGTTATGAGGAAAGGTTGTGAGCTCTGAACTTATTCTCTCTGGAGAAGAGACGCTTGAGAGGGGATATGATTTCAATATACAAATACTGTACTGGTGACCCCACAATATACAAATACCGGACTGGTGACCCCACAATATACAAATACCGGACTGGTGACCCCACAATATACAAATACCAGACTGGTGACCCCACAATAGGGAGAAAACTTTTCCGTGGAAGGGAATTTAACAAGACTCGTGGCCACTCACTAAAATTAGAAGAAAGGAGGTTTGACCTTAAACTACGTAGAGGGTTCTTTACTGTAAGAGCGGCAAGGATGTGGAATTCCCTTCCACAGGCGGTGATCTCAGCGGGGAGCATTGATAGCTTCAAGAAACTATTAGATAATCACCTGAATGACCGCAACATACAGGGATATACAATGTAATACTGACATATAATCACACACATAGGTTGGACTTGATGGACTTGTGTCTTTTTTCAACCTCACCTACTATGTAACTATGTTTGGTATGTCAGGATCGCATATTGGGCGAGGCCAGATTATGATAAGCGTGGGAGGGGCTTAAATAGGTGTGGTTAAATAAACACCTGAGTCTATTTGCTGTGGGTTATAGGAGTGCCCCAGGTCTGCACTGCAGGTCCACCTCCCCGGCGAGAGTAAGGCAGTAATTGATCCACATATTTACCTCCCACAATGAAATCTGCACAAGTGAAGATTGGGGGGACTGGGAAGACCAGGTAATATCGGCCAGTGACATCATCAAAAACCCCGGACACAGCCAAGAGCAGGTACACCCCCCCCCTCCCCCCTTCTGCTTCAGGCCAATGGCAGAAACATTGCTATGATGGATTACCCTTCGGCCGCCTGGGCTGGAGACACCATTATTAAAGTGGTTGTAAACCTCAGTCATGAAATCTGAACAAAGCATATCTCTCTATAGTGTGTACTTGTCTCAGTCCAGAGCACTAAGTGTTATTTCTCTCTGCTGCCTCCTTCCTCTGCTATCTGCATGAATCACGTCTGACAAGTTTTCCTGACACCAAGAGAATAAATAGTGACAGGGGAGGAGCCTGTGATTGGCAGCCTCGGCTCTGTTCCTGTGTGAAGGGGGGTGTGTCCCTTCCCTCCAATCATCTCTTCTCACTGAACTCTGCAGAGTGTAACTTCTGCTCCCCACCCCGTGCTTTCTCAAAGCTCAGACAAGCTTTATAAATGCCGAACTTTGAAGGGATGTAGAGAGGAGAGGACTGCAGATAAACAGGTACAACTTATGTAAGAGGATTTGTTTTGTCTCTGTGTATCACCTGAGGCCGGTCACCTCGCTGGGGACATGGAAATGTTTACAACTACTTTAAAGCTGTAAAGAAATCAGGGACATAACCATTAACCTCCCTGGCGGTATGATTATTTTGGATTTTAGGTGCTGAAAGCGGTACAATTATTTTGCATGGAAATTTGGCGTTTTATATTGTAGGTCTGTAAATCTTAACAATAACACACTTAAATCTGTCCAAACCAGAGTCTAGTAGATATCCCGGGTATGATAAAGTTTGAAACACAAAAACATAAATTATAATATAATAAATAAAAATAAATAGTAATAAAATAAATTTCCCCACGATTCACTATCGCTCAATTCTGCAAGTGTTCTAATTTACTATCGGTGTTTTCTAGCTGGTCTAAAGCCACTTTTGACGTAAAGGGACACTTTTTGGTTGCTATGGACAATCTCCAGTTTCCAGGCAGAAAGAACAGTATATATAACATAAAACTGCATGCAGGGCATAGGACAAAGCATCGGGGACAAAAGGGATGTGAAATAATTTCATACAGTACTGTAATCTGTAAGATTACAGTACTGTATGTGTTATGATTTTTACATTTTTTTAATTTGCCGCCAGGCTCCGCCCCCACGCGTCGCGACGCTCGCAGGGAACGGAGCCTGGCAAGGAGCGGCTTCGGGGGAGGACGGAGCCCACGGACACTGCGGGGGACATCGCAGGATCCCGGGGACAAGGTAAGTAAAGCCACACCAGGATCCTGCGATGTAATCCCGAGTGTGGCTCGGGGTTACCACTAATGGTCCTGAATTTTAACCCCGAGCCACACTCGGGAAAACCGCCAGGGAGGTTAACAGTGTTTTTATTTTCCAGGGACTTATCCCCTAGAACTGCCCCAGGGAAGCAGAGACATCGGGTCACCTCACTGCAAACACATCCAAGCAATGCTTTTATAAGCTGAAAAGACAGGAAGACAGGATGGATCCTCAGCACCATCTCATTTGCTGGGACCGGTTGTGGGCACGTTGTGGTGTAATGCCGGGCCGAGGCCCCCTACAGCCCTGGAGGTCTTTGGGCATCAGAGCCCCGGAGAGACCAGAAATCAATCCCCGAGAGTAGAGAGAGTGTTATAGAGGGATAAGAACTCCATTATCTGCCGACAGGTTCTTATAGGACACCCATATTAATCAATCAGATTCAGTGCTGTGCCTGTCCAAGGACATTCCCCCCTCCCCCCCTCCATGGACGGAGCGCGGGGATTAAACATGTACAGAATTTATTAGAATGGATGGAAATAAATACTTATTATCGGCTCTTTATCTGGAATGGAAATATGCAAAGCAGAATAAACAGAATAAAAACATCGCTGTTGGGCATCTAGAGGAGAACAGATCCTCCAGATAGAGGAGACTGAGAACATCTCCATCATCTGCCTGTAGAGGGCGCTGCCGCAACAGCCCATTACAGAGGGACTAAAAGGACTAGGGGGGGGGGGGGGGGGGCTCCGAATATACAGGAAAAGAAGATCCAAGTAAAATGTTTACATTGTATTCATTTATAAAACTGATTTGATTTTTTTTTTAATCAGAGTGATATGATTCAGAACAAGAGAGACAAAACTTTAAAGCAAATTCCCCCCCTTATGTCAAATCACTGTCTCCATCAGAGTCCCAATCAGCACCCCTCCTTACATCACTGTCCCCCTCAGAGTCCCCCCTTTACATCACTTTCCCCAGAGTCCCCCCTTTACATCAGAGTCCCTCCTAACATTAGTGTCTCCATTAGAGTTCCCATCAGATTCCCCCTTTACATCACTTTCCCCAGAGTCCCCCCTTTACATCAGAGTCCCTCCTTACATCAGTGTCCCCATTAGAGTCCCTCTGTACATGACTTTCCCCATCAGAGTCCCCCCTTTACATCAGAATTCCCCCATACATCAGTGTCCCCATCAGAGTTCCCCCTTTACATAAGAGTACATCAGTGTTATCATCAGAATCCCCCTTACATTAGTGTTCCCCTTATATCACTGTCCCCATCAGAGTCCCCCTTTACATCACTTTCTCCACCAGAGTCCCCTCTTTACATCAGAGTTCCTCCATACATCAGTGTCCCCATCAGAGAACCCCCTTTACCTCAGTGTTCCCATCAGAATCCCCCTTATATCACTGTCCCCATCAGAGTCCCTCCTTACATCAGTGTCCCCATCAGAGTCCCCTCTTTACATCAGAGCACCCCATTTACCTCAGTGTTCCCATTAGAGTCCCCCTAATATCACTGTCCCCATCAGAGTCCCTCCTAACATCAGTATCCCCATCAGAGTCCCCCCTTTACATCAGAGTTCCTCCTTACATCAGTGTCTCCATTAGAGTTCCCAGCAGAGTCCCCCTTTACATCACTTTCCCCATCACAGTCCCCCTTTACATCAGAGTCCCTCCATACATCAGTGCCCCCATTAGAGTCCCCCTTTACATCACTTTCCCCAGAGACCCCCCTTTACATCAGAGTCTCTCCTTACATCAGTGTCCCCATTAGAGCCCCTCTGTACATGACTAAATGACTTTCCCCATCAGAGTCCCCCCTTTACATCAGTGTCGCCATCAGTACACCCCTTATATCACTTTCCCCACCAGAGTCCCCCCTTTACTTTAGAGTCCCTCCTTACATCAGTGTCCCCAATAGAGTCCCTCTGTACATGACTAAATGACTTTGCCCATCAGAGTCCCCCCTTTACATCAGCGTCCCCATCAGAGCACCCCCCTTTACATAAGAGTACCCCCTTTACATCAGTGTTCCCATCAGAATCCCCCTTACATCAGTGTCCCCCTTATATCACTGTCCCCATCAGAGTGCCCCTTTACATTAGTGTCACCATCAGAGTTCCCCTCATATCAGAGTTCCCCCTTACATCAATGTCCCCATCAGAGTCCCCCTTACATCAGTGTACCTTCTTTACATCAGAGTCCTCATCAGAGTCTTCCTCACATCAGATGAAAGTAGAGACCATAGGGAGCCTCTGCTGACCTGAACCCTCAATCTTTGCACATTGAAGATACATCCCTGACTCTGGCCGCAGGCGGTATAAAATCTGGCAGCGGGTCGGGTGTGGCCCCTGGGCCATAGGAACAGTCACTTCAGAGCAAACATTTGAGAGCAGTAACCCATAGCAACCAACCAGAAACCAGCGGTTACCGCTCTGACCACTCTATACAGAAGGCAGCTAAATTGGTGGCTATGGAGAACAGTCCCCCCCCCCCCAATGTAGAGATGAGGAGTTCTTATTAAATATAATGAATTGTAGGGAACGATTGCCGATGTGACGTACGACTCCCAGGAATGTCCCCCCCCACCCCCCACCCCCAACCACTAATCCAGAGGCTGGAGAAGATGGACGGGGACAGCTGAGCTCCTTCCGATCGGCTCCCCTCTGACTTACCTCACCTACCATGAACTTAGACTGGAGGCTTCCTTTGTAATTCCATTCTTCTTATAGGGGACACTGGGGGGGGGGGGGGACCATTTCACTGCACTGCTATGAATTGATACTTTGTAATTTGTTTCACATAACGGCAGAAATATAATAATAGGACACAATGGGGGCGATTTACTAAAACTGGAGAGTGCAAAATCTGGTGCAGCCAATCCGCTTTTAACTTCAGATTATTCATACAAGCTTTGGCGACAAAACCTGCCGTGCACAGCTGCACCAAACTTTGCACTCTTCAGTTTTAGTAAATCAACCCCAGGAGCGTACAGGGGGTCCCCGAGTTACGAACCTCCCACTTGAGAACGACTCCTACTTACGAACGGGAGGCAGGTGACGTTCTGCGCATGCGCGGCCACTTTTCGAAAGTGGGCACATCAGAAAATGCCGTCTGCGCATGCGTGGCTACTTGAGAGAACATCGGAAAACGACGTCTGCGCATGTGCGGCTACTTGACAGAACATCGGAAAACGACGTCTCTGCCGTTCTGCGCATGCGCTTCCGATTTACGAACAAATCCAGCTTAAGAACAAGCAGGCAGTCCCTAACAGGTTCGTAACTCGGGGACCCCCTGTATATAGCTACGTACAGGGCTTATGACTGCGCCCCGACCCCATGATTCAGCGAGCCCATTCGGCCCCCCTCTATACACCACGATGGGAGGGACAATGGCATCTAGAGGAACCAATCGCTCCCTGCATCTGCCGAATGCCAAGCCTCTCCTCCTCTCCCTCCTGCAGACATTCAGCGGCCGCAGGAAGGAAATGGAGGGCATCGGTTCCTGTACATGCCGCCCCTGCATCCCTGTCCTGCTGCCCCTCCTGGACCCCTGTGCTCGCCTCCGCCCCCCCCTTCTGCAGCGCTGCCGGTTTTGTCCCTCCCACTTCCCGCCGGCTGCTGCGGCAAATACTGTCAGGATGGAGAGCGGGGAAGGAGCCGGTGAATGTATCATCTACCGGCCCCTTTCTTGTCTTAATGAATGGATTCCTTAATCAATAACATTTTTTTTTTTCCGTTCATAGCTGAGGCATAGAAAACTATGTTTCCTATGCTTCAGTTTATAAATGACCGGGAAGCCTCTGTACAGAGCTATTCCTGTCCATTCATTCTGTTCTGCTGAGGCTGCGGAGATGGAGATTGAGGCGTCATCACTCTTTTTTCTGCCTCAAAGGTGAAACATTAGAGGTATGTTTTGGACCCCCAGATATTTCCGCCAAGCCCCCCCCAAACGGGGGTCCTAAAAAATGTTTTTAAAAATAATAAAATTGTAAATGAATAAATAAAATATAATGGTAAGAAAAATAAACAAAAAAAAAAAAACTACCGGCACCAGTGGCGGAACTACCGGGGTCGCAAAAGGTCGCGCTTGCGAATGGGGCTCTGGCATTCCGCCACCGTGAGGGGAAACCCAAAGATGGCAGGAAGGTGGCCCCGCTGCAGGACTGTAATAAAGGGTCCCACAATGGGGGTAAGGGCCCCTGGGATCAGTGAGAAGGGTGCCGGCTAGGGGGCCCTTCATGGTTTCTTGCACCGGGGGGCCCTAAAGGTTCTAGTTACGCCTCTGAATCAACCCCAATGTATCCACATCTTATGATAAGAGTCCTATATGTAGAACAGAACAGACAGAATAGAGGAAGGAAAGGGTCGCTGCTCTGCTCTGATTGGATGAGAAGAAAAGAAAAACCCTAATATTGCCCACAATGGGTCCTTCTAATTTATGGATCTCAGCGCTGGAGCTGGGATAAGCATTAAACTACATGGAAACCCCAAATGAAGGAGGTTCTGTTTTTCTCTTTGCGATATTGTCACCTTTTTTTTTTTTCACTCTTTGTTTCACCTCAGTCCTGCTGGTCTCCCCGCGGCCTCTTTGCAGCCGTTTCTTGTCTCCAAGCACTCCAGCGATGATTGCATGGGCACATCTCGAGGCAGGTTTCTGGAGGGTGACAACAGTGGAATATCTGTGCAATGTGAGCGGAAACAGCCATTTGTAGCCTCCAATCAGATGTCCACGTGACAAGGTGACAACACACGAGGACAATTGGGGGACCGGGATAAGGCGTTGTCACCTCATAACAGGAAGGATGATCCTGCCATGAACAAGGACTTCTCATGGTGGGATTATTTTAAAGCTGTACACCAAGTATAAATCTTATCACATAGTTACAGTGGATATACTGTAGAAAAAGAATCACCCCCTTTAATATAATCCCATTTTGTTGCTTTGCAGCCTGAAATGAAGACAGACACCATTTTTGTTTTATCCAGCTGTATTTACTAAGGGCAATGTACTAACATCCAAGTGAGAGATAGAACACCAACATGTCAGAAAAAAAAATACAAAAGTCAAAAACAGAATCACAGAGTTGGAAAAAGGATCCCCCCTTGTGCTTTTACTCACCAGATGGTATGGACCCCTTAGCAGGACTGCATGTGGGTCTATTAAACTTATACTGGTGAGCAGGGAGATGCATCTTCCTCTGTATCTTCCTATGTAGTCACCACTCTACTCTACATATATGAAGAAAAGAGAATCCATATACTGTAGTAGGTTCCTGTTTATTATATAAAAGGGTAAAAAAATCACCCTTACAGTGTTCCGGCAGGGCAGTCAGCTCGGCTATTGCGACCCTGCGTGCGTTCTGCCGCTTGCTGGACGGGGCGTCACTAAGGAACCGGAACTTGCATCAACGCGTTTCGCCCCATCCCACAGGGCATTATCAAAGACTTCCCATTAATAACCTTCTGCCAGCCAGCAGAGGGCAGCAGATTTTCCTCAAGAATGTTATGATATTTTGCCCCATCTATTTTTCCTTCTGTCCTGACAAGTGCTCCAGTCCCTGCTGCAGAGAAACAACCCCATAACAGGATAATACCCCACCCCCCATACCAGGATATTACCACCCCCATAACAGGATACTACCACCCCTCCCCCCATAACAGGATACTACCACCCCTTCCCCCATAACAGGATACTACCACCCCTCCCCCCATAACAGGTTATTACCACCTCCATACCAAGATATTACCACCCCCATACCAGGATATTACCACCCCTCCTCCCATACCAGGATATTACCCCCTCCATGCTTTACTGTAGGAATGGTGTTATTTGGATGGATTTCTGCCAGACATATTGTTTGGTGTTGAGGCCACATTATTATATTTTAGACTCATCTGACCACCTTAAACACACCTTGTAGATTCTGAGGCCACGTGGAAAAAGGTGTTCTGGTCAGATGAGTCTAAAATTGAATTGGTGGTAATATCCTGTTATGGGGGTGGTAATATCCTGTTATGGAGGGGGTAATATCCTGTTATGGGGGGGTAATATCCTGTTATGGGGGGTGGTAATATCCTGTTATGGAGGGGGTAATATCCTGTTATGGGGGTGGTAATATCCTGTTATGGGGGGTGGTAATATCCTGTTATGGGGGGTGGTAATATCCTGTTATGGGGGGGTAATATCCTGTTATGGGGGGTGGTAATATCCTGTTATGGAGGGGGTAATATCCTGTTATGGGGGGGTAATATCCTGTTATGGAGGGGGTAATATCCTGTTATGGGGGGGGTAATATCCTGTTATGGGGGGGTAATATCCTGTTATGGGGGGGCAATATCCTGTTATGGAGGTGGTAATATCCTGTTATGGGGGGGTAATACCCTGTTATGGGGGGGGTAATACCCTGTTATTGGGGGGGGGTAATATCCTGTTGTGGTGGTAATATCCTGTTATTGGGGGGGGGGGTAATATCCTGTTATGGGGGGTGGTAATATCCTGTTATGGAGGGTAATATCCTGTTATGGGGGGGTAATATCCTGTTATGGGGGGGGTAATATCCTGTTATGGGGGGGGGGTAATATTCTGTTATGGTGGTGGTAATATCCTGTTATGGGGGGGGGGGTAATATCCTGTTATGGGGGGGGGGTAATATCCTGTTATGGGGGGTGGTAATATCCTGTTATGGGGGGAGGGGGTAATATCCTGTTATGGGGTGGAAATATCCTGTTATGGGGGTGGTAATATCCTGTTATGGGGGGTGGTAATATCCTGTTATGGTGGGTGGTAATATCCTGTTTTGGGGGGTGGTAATATCCTGGTATGGGGGGGTGGTAATATCCTGGTATGGGGGGGGGGGGTGGTAACATCCTGGTATGGGGGGTGGTAATATCCTGTTATGGGGGGTGGTAATATCCTGGTATAGGGGTGGGGTATTATCCTGATAGGGGGGTGTTTCTCTGCAGCAGGGACTGGAGCACTTGTCAGGATAGAAGGAAAAATGGATGGGGCATAATACCGTAAAAATCCTTGTGGAAAATCTGCTGCCCTCTGCTGGCAGAAAGTGGTCAATGGGAAGAAGGTTTCCCTTCCAATATGACAACGACCTAAAGCACACAGCAACAATGAGCACACAGTGGTTGGAGAAGGCGGGGAATATCCTTGCATGGACTGGTCAGGGCCCAACTTAAATCCCATTGAAAATCTGTGGAATGACTTGAAGACTGAAGTAGATCACCATCAAATATAAAATGAACTTGAGCAGTTCTGTAAAGAAGAAGAGTATATTGCAAAGTCTAGATGTGCAAAGATAGTGGAGACAAATCCCAACAGACTAAAGGCTGCAATGAAAGCAAAAGGGGTCCAACAAAATACTGACATGGGGGGTGGGGGGGGGGGATCCTTTTTCACAACTTCTGTTTTTGAATTTGTATTTTTTTTCTGACATGTTGGTGTTTTATCCTTCACTTGGATAGTATAAGTTGCACTGAGTAGATACAGCTGGATAAAACAAAAACTGTGTCTGTCTTCATTTCAGGCTTCAATGCAACAAAATTTGATTTTAAAGGGGGGGGGTTGATTCTTTTCTATACCCACTACATAGTATATAGATATATTTTTTATTATTATATCTAAATTTTTTTTTATTAAAAAAATGATCTCTCTCTTTCTATATCTCTATCTAGCGATCTCTCTTCAAATAAATATAGATATTGTTTTTATTAATATTATTATTATAATAAAAAAGAATATATTTGTATTATATATTTTCATATTATTTATATTATTTATACACACAGAAGATATTTTCTTCCCCAGAACTAGACCAGGTTTCTGGAGTCCGTCACGGGCGCTTTTGTTGTCTCCGGAGTTTAAAAATAGCGCACAAACTTTGCGGATTTGAAGTCTAATTCCAGGGCAGGTTCCCGATTTTCATGGCTCTCGGAGGGGGGGGGGAGGGGGTCACAACGACGGGTCTTCTGCGCAGAGCTTTAGGCAGACTTAACATTAATGTCAAAGATTTGGGAGGCCCAGATTGTACATTTCATGGCTCTTTCTCTAATGGGAAAACAGACGTCCATTTCACAGTTAAGTCCCTCGTCTTCACAGACGCCCCAATTAAGGGTCATTCGCCATTCAGAGGGCGTCGTCATTCCGTGATCCAGGCGCGGCGATCGCTCCCGTTCTATCAATACAATATTTGTTATGAAATAATTGTAAGCGATACACCTCTGACCCGCGCGCCGCTGTTGTACCAGAAAGTCATTTCCGCCCGTCCTGACCTCGCCAAGATAGGGGTTATTGATCGGCAGCGATCCGCGCACGGCCCCGCCATTGCCTATCTCCCCCGAGCACACGCCGGCACCCAAATTATCTCACCGTCACGCAGATTAAGTGAATGGATTGAAATGAATGATTTATTCCATGCCTGTACATGCAAATCTCACTTTTCCATCAAATAGATGGAAAAAGTGTATCTCAGGAAACTGCCGGCAGAATATAGAATATAGACGGTGCGCTCCACATACAGAGCCACGAAATCAGTACTGACCGCCGTTAATATGACCGCAATACGCGCACTTGTGTCCTACACACACCCCAAACAATGCAACCAAATTCAATGATGTACAAATCTGATATTCTGATAAACCTTGTACACACAGGATAATATAGAATGACATTTCAACTTGTAAAATGTTATTATTATTATTATTATTATTATTATTATTATTATTAGGTATGGCCACTCCAAGATCAGAAGCATGGAGCTGCAAAACTAAGCTCTATTACAGGAACATTAAAAGGCCCTTTAAAGTGATACTAAAAGGATAAAATGTTCTTTTTTTGGTTAAAATAATAATAATAAAAAAAAAAAATGCTATATTTACCCGCTCTGTGTAATGATATTGCACAGAGCAGCTGCGATCCTCCTCTTCTGGGGTCCCCCGCCGGAGCAGTCTGTTGCTTCCTTCTCCAGGTGCCATCTTAGCTTGCCAGGCGGTAAGAAGGCACCCCTTTGTGGGCGGTAAGAAGGCACCCCTTTGTGGGCGGTAAGAACTAAGAAGGCACCCCTTCATGGATGGTTAGAAGGCACCCCTTCATGGGTGGTAAGAACCAAGACGGCACCCCTTTGCGGATGGTAAGAATGCACCCCTTAAAAAAGAAGAAGAATGGCTGCACTTCCAAAGGTTCCAAAATGCCTTTATTGAAAATCACCCTGATGACACCAAGGACACCAGAAATCAGTCACAGACGCGTTTCACACATACAACTTCATGGGTGGTAAGAACTAAGAATGCACCCCTTTGTGGGTGACAAAAAGGCACCCCTTCGTAGGCGGTAAGAAGGCCCCACTTTGTGGGTGGTAAAAAGGCACCCCTTCGTGGGCGGCAAGAAGGCACCCCTTCGTGGGCGGCAAGAAGGCACCCCTTCGTGGGCGGTAAGAAGGCACCCCTTCGTGGGCGGTAGGAAGGCACCCCTTCGTGGGCGGTAAGAAGGCACCCCTTCGTGGGCGGTAAGAAGGCACCCCTTTGTGGGCGGTAAGAAGGCAACCCCTTCGTGGGCGGTAAGAAGGCACCCCTTTGTGGGCGGTAAGAAGGCACCCCTTCATGAGTGGTAAGAAGGCACCCCTTCATGAGTGGTAAGAAGGCACCCCTTCATGAGTGGTAAGAAGGCACCCCTTCATGAGTGGTAAGAAGGCACCCCTTCGTGGGCGGTAAGAAGGCACCCCTTCGTGGGCGGTAAGAAGGCACCCCTTTGTGGGCGGTAAGAAGGCACCCCTTCATGAGTGGTAAGAAGGCACCCCTTCATGAGTGGTAAGAAGGCACCCCTTCGTGGGGGGTAAGAAGGCACCCCTTCATGGGCGGTAATAAGGCACCCCTTCATGGGCGGTAATAAGGCACCCCTTCATGAGTGGTAAGAAGGCACCCCTTCATGAGTGGTAAGAAGGCACCCCTTCATGAGTAGTAAGAAGGCACCTCTTCGTGGGGGGGTAAGAAGGCACCCCTTCATGAGTGGTAAGAAGGCACCCCTTCATGGGCGGTAAGAAGGCACCTCTTCGTGGGGGGTAAGAAGGCACCTCTTTGTGGGGGGTAAGAAGGCACCCCTTCATGGGCGATAAGAAGGCACCTCTTCGTGGGGGGTAAGAAGGCACCTCTTCGTGGGGGGTAAGAAGGCACCCCTTCGTGGGGGGTAAGAAGGCACCCCTTCGTGGGGGGTAAGAAGGCACCCCTTCGTGGGGGGTAAGAAGACACCCCTTCATGGGTGGTAAGAAGGCACCTCTTCGTGGGGGGTAAGAAGGCACCCCTTCGTGGGCGGTAAGAAGGCACCCCTTCGTGGGCGAAGGCACCCCTTCGTGGGCGGTAAGAAGGCACCCCTTCGTGGGCGGTAAGAAGGCACCCCTTCGTGGGCGGTAAGAAGGCACCCCTTCGTGGGCGGTAAGAAGGCAACCCCTTCGTGGGCGGTAAGAAGGCACCCCTTTGTGGGCGGTAAGAAGGCACCCCTTCATGAGTGGTAAGAAGGCACCCCTTCATGAGTGGTAAGAAGGCACCCCTTCATGAGTGGTAAGAAGGCACCCCTTCGTGGGCGGTAAGAAGGCACCCCTTCGTGGGCGGTAAGAAGGCACCCTTTGTGGGCGGTAAGAAGGCACCCCTTCATGAGTGGTAAGAAGGCACCCCTTCATGAGTGGTAAGAAGGCACCCCTTCGTGGGGGGTAAGAAGGCACCCCTTCATGGGCGGTAATAAGGCACCCCTTCATGGGCGGTAATAAGGCACCCCTTCATGAGTGGTAAGAAGGCACCCCTTCATGAGTGGTAAGAAGGCACCTCTTCGTGGGGGGGTAAGAAGGCACCCCTTCATGAGTGGTAAGAAGGCACCCCTTCGTGGGGGGTAAGAAGGCACCCCTTCGTGGGCGGTAAGAAGGCACCCCTTCGTGGGCGGTAAGAAGGCACCCCTTCGTGGGCGGTAAGAAGGCACCCCTTTGTGGGCGGTAAGAAGGCACCCCTTCGTGGGCGGTAAGAAGGCACCCCTTCGTGGGCGGTAAGAAGGCACCCCTTCGTGGGCGGTAAGAAGGCACCCCTTTGTGCGTGCTCCCGAGCCGGGCTGTGTGCGTTTATAGACAACAAACCGAACTGACCCTGGCTAACAGTTCACGTTAAAAACCAATGGGTTTTGCTTGCACACTCGGGCAGGGCAAGGCCAGGACAAGGGGTGGGCAGGAGGGGAAGCTGCCATGGGCTCTGTGGTATCATGAGGGGCTGAGGAAGACACCTCAAGAAGATTGGGGAGAGGGGCTTTAGGGGTGGCAGGGGTTATGAATTGTTCGTGGGGGGGGGGTAAGGTGGGAATGTGGGCTAGCAGGGATGAGTGGGGGGTTATTGTGCTAGGAGGGGAAATTTGGGGTGGGAGATTTATGCGAGGTGGGACAGGGGGGAGGGGAATTTGTGCTGGGGGTGGGGGATTTGCAGTGGGGGGGAGAGGATGTGTACTGGGAAGGGAAATTTGAGGGGCAGAGGATTTGTGCTAGGAATTATCTTTTCTTTTGTTGGGTCGATTGGTGCGGGGGGGGGGGGGATTTGCAGAGGGAGAGGATTTGAGCTGGGAGGGGGGATGGGGGAACTTGCTGAAGTTCAAACTGAGCATCAGAATGGGGAAGAAAGGGGAGTGAAGTGACTTTGAACGTGGCATGGTTGTTGGTGGCAGACGGGCTGGTCTGAGTATTTCTGGGATTTTCACACACAACCATCTCTCAGGGATTACAGAGAATGGTGGGAAAAAGAGAAAATATCCAGTGAGCGGCAGTTGTGTGTAGGAAAATGCCTTGTTGATATCAGAGGAGAATGGGCAGATGATAGAAAGACAACAGTAACTCAAATAACCTCTCGTTACACCCAAGGTATGCAGAATACCATCTCTGAACACACAACACATCCAACCTTGAAGCAGATGGGCTACAGCAGCAGAAGACCACACCGGGTGCCACTCCTGTCAGCTAAGAACAGGAAACTGAGGCTACAATTGGCACAGGATCACCAACATTGGACAATAGAAGATTGGAAAAACGTTGTCTGGTCTGATGAGTCTGGATTTCAGCTGCGACATTCAGATGGTGGGGTCAGAATTTGGCGCATGGATCCATCCTGCCTTGTATCACCGGTTCAGGCTGGTGGTGGGGGTGTAATGGTGTGGGGGATGGGGTATCACCGGTTCAGGCTGGTGGTGGGGGATGGGATATCACCGGTTCAGGCTGGTGGTGGGGGTGTAATGGTGTGGGGGATGGGGTATCACCGGTTCAGGCTGGTGGTGGGGGGTGTAATGGTGTGGGGGATGGGGTATCACCGGTTCAGGCTGGTGGTGGGGGATGGGATATCACCGGTTCAGGCTGGTGGTGGAGTTGTAATGGTGTGGGGGATGGGGTATCACCAGTTCAGGCTGGTGGTGGGGGTGTAATGGTGCGGGGGATGGGATATCACCGGTTCAGGCTGGTGGTGGGGGTGTAATGGTGTGGGGGATGGGATATCACCGGTTCAGGCTGGTGGTGGGGGGAGTAATCGTGTGGGGGATGGGATATCACCGGTTCAGGCTGGTGGTGGGGGATGGGATATCACCGGTTCAGGCTGGTGGTGGGGGTGTAATGGCGTGGGGGATGGGATATCACCGGTTCAGGCTGGTGGTGGGGGATGGGATATCACCGGTTCAGGCTGGTGGTGGGGGTGTAATGGTGTGGGTGATTGGATATCACCGGTTCAGGCTGGTGGTGGAGGTGTAATGGTGTGGGGGGTGGGGTATCACCAGTTCAGGCTGGTGGTGGGGGTGTAGTGGTGTGGGGGATGGGTATCACCGGTTCAGGCTGGTGGTGGGGGTGTAATGGTGTGGGGGATGGGATATCACCGGTTCAGGCTGGTGGTGGAGGTGTAATGGTGTGGGGATGGGATATCACCGGTTCAGGCTGGTGGTGGGGGTGTAATGGTGTGGGGGATGGGATATCACCGGTTCAGGCTGGTGGTGGGGGTGTAATGGTGTGGGGGATGGGGTATCACCGGTTCAGGCTGGTGGTGGAGGTGTAATGGTGTGGGGGGTGGGGTATCACCAGTTCAGGCTGGTGGTGGGGGTGTAGTGGTGTGGGGGATGGGTATCACCGGTTCAGGCTGGTGGTGGGGGTGTAATGGTGTGGGGGATGGGTATCACCGGTTCAGGCTGGTGGTGGGGGTGTAGTGGTGTGGGGGATGGGTATCACCGGTTCAGGCTGGTGGTGGGGGATGTAATGGTGTGGGGGATGGGGTATCACCAGTTCAGGCTGGTGGTGGGGGTGTAATGGTGCGGGGGATGGGATATCACCGGTTCAGGCTGGTGGTGGGGGTGTAATGGTGTGGGGGATGGGATATCACCGGTTCAGGCTGGTGGTGGGGGGAGTAATCGTGTGGGGGATGGGATATCACCGGTTCAGGCTGGTGGTGGGGGATGGGATATCACCGGTTCAGGCTGGTGGTGGGGGTGTAATGGCGTGGGGGATGGGATATCACCGGTTCAGGCTGGTGGTGGGGGATGGGATATCACCGGTTCAGGCTGGTGGTGGGGGTGTAATGGTGTGGGTGATTGGATATCACCGGTTCAGGCTGGTGGTGGAGGTGTAATGGTGTGGGGGGTGGGGTATCACCAGTTCAGGCTGGTGGTGGGGGTGTAGTGGTGTGGGGGATGGGTATCACCGGTTCAGGCTGGTGGTGGGGGTGTAATGGTGTGGGGGATGGGATATCACCGGTTCAGGCTGGTGGTGGAGGTGTAATGGTGTGGGGATGGGATATCACCGGTTCAGGCTGGTGGTGGGGGTGTAATGGTGTGGGGGATGGGATATCACCGGTTCAGGCTGGTGGTGGGGGTGTAATGGTGTGGGGGATGGGGTATCACCGGTTCAGGCTGGTGGTGGAGGTGTAATGGTGTGGGGGGTGGGGTATCACCAGTTCAGGCTGGTGGTGGGGGTGTAGTGGTGTGGGGGATGGGTATCACCGGTTCAGGCTGGTGGTGGGGGTGTAATGGTGTGGGGGATGGGATATCACCGGTTCAGGCTGGTGGTGGAGGTGTAATGGTGTGGGGGATGGGATATCACCGGTTCAGGCTGGTGGTGGGGGTGTAATGGTGTGGGGGATGGGATATCACCGGTTCAGGCTGGTGGTGGGGGTGTAATGGTGTGGGGGATGGGGTATCACCGGTTCAGGCTGGTGGTGGGGGTGTAATGGTGTGGGGGATGGGATATCACCGGTTCAGGCTGGTGGTGGGGGTGTAATGGTGTGGGGGATGGGATATCACCGGTTCAGGCTGGTGGTGGGGGTGTAATGGTGTGGGGGATGGGATATCACCGGTTCAGGCTGGTGGTGGGGGTGTAATGGTGTGGGGGATGGGATATCACCGGTTCAGGCTGGTGGTGGGGGTGTAATGGTGTGGGGGATGGGATATCACCGGTTCAGGCTGGTGGTGGAGGTGTAATGGTGTGGGGGATGGGATATCACCGGTTCAGGCTGGTGGTGGGGGTGTAATGGTGTGGAGGATGGGCACACTTTAGGCCCCTTAGTACCAATTGATCATGGTTTAATCACCACGGCCTCCTTGAGTATTGTTGCTGACCATGTCCATCCCTTTATGTCTACAGTGTCCCCATCTTCTGATGGCTCCTTCCAGCAGGATAATGCACCATGTCACAAAGCTCCAATCATCTCACCACTGGACAATGAGGTCCCTGTACTCCAATGGCCTCCACACTCACCACATCTCATCCAATAGAGCACCTTTGGGATGTGGTGAAATGGAAGATCGGCATCATGGATGTGCAGCCCACAAATCTGCAGCAACTGCGTGATGTTATCATGTGACTATGGAGCAAAATCTCTGAGGAATGTTTCCAACACCTTGTATTTATGCCACCAAGAATGAAGGCAAAAGGGGGTCCAACCCGCTACTAGCAAGGGGGACCTAATAAAGTGGCCGGTGAGTGGATATCCCTTTAATACCTGGCAGAGTATGCAGATCTACAATACCAGTCTGACCTCTTAGTCTCTGGAACCATTCCAGGTTTAGATACAGAAAGGAAAAGTTTATTCATGGAAAAAAGTCTGAGGAACAAGATGCCCCGAGGACTGCATGTCCTCCCAGGGGGTGTGGAGGCCTATGACTAATGAAATGGGTATACTGTGGGCACATCAAGGAATGCAGCAGTTGTCTCCTCTCCCACCCTCACACCAGGAGGGGAGGAAGGAGAGATGGACAGATGTTCTCCGAAGGGGTTCCGATGTCCACACCACTATTCATATGACAGTTTTATGAGGCTCATTAATGTAGGAGCATCTTTTTCGCAGTGTTTTGATGCATTCCGGCATGTTTTTTTATGGACTATTAAAAAGGTTCCCCCATTCAGTAAACTGGAAATGAAAATAAATGTGAATGCGGAAAAAATTCCTAAATAAAATAAAGTCTGTACCGCCACTATGGGAAAAACTGGGACAGTGCGGCTCAGCCTCAGATGATGGACAGAGATGTTCCACCCATAAATTAATCAACAGTGTACGGGACACCATCAATGGCTCCCGGAAAATAAGTATACGGTGCCTGTAAATAGGCACTGTAAGTCACCGCTGTTTGGGTTGTGGTGAAGGGAGACAACAAGAGACAGTTTAGGAGTACTCAGGGATTTCCACCCATGCAGGGGTGATCCAGAAAAGGGGAACACATGGACTTGCAGTTCTCCCAGGATTGTTAAATTCTCACACGGGACCGAGAATTTGGAGGCTAGGAGAGATTTTAAGTCAGGAAGAGCCTCCTATGGGTATTTTGGTCCTGAAGGTGTTAATCCACCTGCAAGAGAGGGCTGAAAAGGGCAGGAAGCAGTCAGCAGGTGTCTGCGAGGTGTTGAGTGGAGGATGATAGTTGTGTGTTGCTGCTCCGGACAGTCTTGTTACTGAGATGCTGCTGCTGAGGTCTTGCGACAATTTCAGGACCCCTGAAGTAGGCGGAACCTTAAAAACCCTGTGGTGGGACAGGCTTATGCTGGTGGTGAGCAAAGTCTTATTCTGTGTACCTGAAGTGTGGACTGATTTGTTTGTTTATTGCCGAAGTCAACTTTTTTTCATTTTACCTTTTGATAAAGACTGCTTTCACCAATGCAGCTGGCTGGTAATCTGACACCCCCCCCCCCCCCCCCCAAATATTACAATAGGTAAAAGGAGAGACCCGGTGCAACAGAGCTGAGTACACTACAAGTTCAAAATAGTGTCCACTTACAATCAAGAAAAGGACCAATATGGGCAGGTGGCATCTGGGCTATGCTTTGGCGCTTCCATCATAGCATGGACACCGCTATACACCCGCCACCAGCTGCCTCTGTATTTCCTGTGGTTAGCGTTTGGTGGTCATCCTCTTCTGCTTACCTGGCTCTGCGACAGGCCATGAAGAGCAGTAGGACAATGGTTATTATTCTGGCAGGAACATTCAGCTTTCCTTCTCTTAACTTTCAGTGAAACTGAATGCCGGAAGCAGGCTATTTCCACAACATTCGCAAGTGCAATCTAGGATACATTTTCCCAGAGCAAGATGGCCAAAGAACTCCAAAATTCACTAAGAACGTGCTCTTCAATGTCTTCTCTCACCATTTCATCCAAGGGTGGTCAAATTATTATGGAATTCGGGAACCAGTGTGCCCAATCCAGGAGCCAGAAGTTTGTTATTTTTTTCCGGCTCCATTGGCAACAACTAGAGGAAACCTAAGAAACTAGCCACAAGTTACATCGTACAAATGTGAAGGGGCATTGGCTACCTGGCTCCTGGGATTTGTCCAGTCTTGATGTAATCATCTTGAACTAAAAACGCAAGTCCAAGTATGCTGGCTTGTAAAGCTACTATGAATATGACCAATGAAGAAGAATGGAAGCACATAGGAAGCATAAAAAACCCATTTACAGTGCCCATTGTGGACAACCATTGAAAGTTTGTAGATGTTTACCTGGGGAAAAAAATGATGACCATGTGATAAGGTGGGGCACTGAGATCTTATAGGAATGTAGATTTCATCTTTACTTGCATTGGAGAACAGCATACACGTGAGAGAACAGCTTTACAGGAGAGAGCAGAGCTATCTATAGTTCAAAATGCACCTCCAACAAGAAACACAATTTTGAGTTATCACTGGTAGTTGCTTTAGACATACATTTATCTTTAGATTTGTACCCCTAGACCGGTGGACGAGAAAACAGTCGATGCAGGGGGAGGCTGACATTACCCTCGGGTATATCCATAGCCTCAGTGGAGAGTTAAACAATGAAGGGCGCCAGTCGCTTTAGTCTTTTTCAAGGTTTTAAAGCCCTGGCTCACAGAGAGAAAGGATTAGGGTCTCAATTTCCTCCAGCAACATGGGTTCCAGACTCCGCCACACTCCTCCTCCATCCAAAGGAGTGCCGGGATCCTCTGAGGGCAGACTTCACCCCCCTCCCCCCCAAGCAGGACTTATTCTGGCTTTCCACCTTGGGTGCTGAACCCTCTCTCAACCAGGCGGGGAAGCTTAAAGGGATTGTGCAAGGTCCACACAGGCTTCTGGCCTAGTTAGCACAAGCCCTACGGCATAGACCTCCCCAGGCCACAGCCCAGAGAGAAAGAGCTCATTAGGCCATTCCCCAAACATTTATAGCCCCCTCCCCCCCCCCCAGCCTGCACCACTGGCCATGAACCTCCTAGTTGTGGGCCAAGGGGACATACAGTACATATTCATAACTTAAAGTTGTTACAGCTCCCTTGTCTATTGCCCCAAGTGCCAGTGACAACCAGTGGCAGCAGGCAGGAACAGTGCAACCCTAAACTTCATGGAGAGCCAAGTGGAAAGTTAAAAATTGGCCTGGCAGACTATTACCCAGCAAACTAAATTTACTAAACACCTCTGATGGAAGGGTGGATGCAGATATGTTTATAATTGGCTTCAACTGCATTTATAAAACTGCTTACCGTATATAACGGAGCTTGTTTCGGCACTTTCATATTGTACATGTATATTCCGATGTAAGTCTAAGTTGGAAAACCCTTTAACTTATGCAAGCACACAAGAAAAAAATGAAGTCACCTGCCGCCTACACCTGCTTCCTCCAACAGGCCAGGACTAAAGAGCATCTTATTCCAGTGCCTTACTTCCATGTGACAGTATCTTTATGTTATTGCTACTTGGAGGATGAAATCAGCCGGGCGGCCGACAGCTGTGCTAAAGTCTGGCAGGACCCACGTTGACCTTCCAACCCTCTGCTTTCATTATACATGCTGAGACCCTGGCAAGACTTCAGACTCTTAGCCCTTTCCGTGGTGGGAGTCTAGCCAGCTGCGCGCCATCTCGTAGCCTGGGAAAATAGTTCCCCTCGTCTTAAAGTGCAGCTCTGAAGTGTCAGTATTTCCCTGGGACTTGTGAAACCCGAGCATGCATCCTGTGGGGCTCTCCAGATCACGCTTGGCCATTCGCCTTCTCTAGCAGTTTTAATATGGGCCTCATGAGCTGCCCAGGAATTTAAAAGTCTACAATTTGGAGGAGAGCTTCAACACCAAACATCTTCAAGTGACTGATGCCACCAGCAGGCAAAATACACTGTATATCAGTCTTTCTCAACCAAGGCTTGGTGGAAGAAGAAGAGGCTTTCGAGGGCAGGGGTGGCAAACTCAGTTTTATTGCAGGGCATATCAACATTATGGTTGCCCTCAAAGGGCCAGTTGTAACTGTAAGACCAGATGTCCAGAGCACCCCAATGCCTCTGACATCAGATTTCAAGAGCCCCTTAACCATCACAAGTCAAGAGTACCCCACCCACCCTTACATCACAGTGCACCCCCTTACCTTGTGCTGCTGCCAGGAAGAAGCTAAGGCGCAGAGCTGGGAAGAGGAAAGTGCAGGGTCTGGAGAAACTGAGGAGGGCTTAAACTAGCTGCTGGAGTCTGTTGAATGCTGAGACCAGGGGAGGCAGAGATGAGGGGGTGCTGCGGCTGCACAGAGAAGTGCAGGAGTTCCGTCCTGCTCTCTGCTGCCAACTGCACAGACAAGGTGAGGGCAAAGACGAGGGGGGTGCCACAGCTGCAGGAGAGGTGCAAGGGCCACTTGAAATAGACTGGTGGGCCACATTTGGTCCACAGGCCTTGCGTTTTACACATGTGTTCTAGGGGTTCCTTGAGTAAGGAGCAACTTTTGACTTTCAGACAAGTAACCACTGACATCAATGATCTTTTTAGCTATCTGTAAGCGGGGATCCTTCCCAATGACCATTAATGTAAGGGGCATTCTTCCTACTGACCACCAATGTAAGGGGCATTCTTCCCTCTGACCACCAATGGAAGGAACATTCTTCCCACTGACCATCAATGGAAGGTACCTGTACATTCTTCCCACTGCTCACCAATGGAAGGAACATTCTTCCCACTGACCAATTGAAGATACCTGTACATTCTTCCCATTGACCACCAATGGAAGATACATTCTTCTCACTGACTCCAAATGGAAGGTACATTCTTCCCACTGACCATCAAGGGAAGGAACATTCTTCCTAGCGTCCATCATGGTAGTATACTGTGACCTGTAGATATAGTAATTATTATGGGTTCCCTGAGCCCATAGAGTTATTTTAAGGGTTCCCCCAAGATAAAAAGGCTGAGAAGGGCTGCTATAGATGAATAGATGAACTGGTATGCTTACATAGGGGGAGCAAAGGTTAATTCAAGAGGCCTGGGACTCAGTTCTCAGTAGACTGGTTGGGTAATTACCAATGAGAAATGAGGAATCAAAAAGAGGTGAGCTAAAATAAACCCCAAATGTAGGCTTAAGCCATCTTTAACTGGCCTGTATAATGTCAATAGGAAAGGCAGAAGTCACACACACACCGGTGACATCAGATAACATCCAACTTTATTAAACCCAGACATAGCCCCATCTAGGACCGTTTCCATTTCCCTCTAACATTTCACTCAATACGGGCGTGATCACAGAGAGTTGTCTGGTGTTAAATGGTGTCACTGGTAAAGACATTGACCACACCCCTCACCCCCCGAGCACATGGTGTGGTGCTCAAAAAACAAAACACCAAAACACCAAATCGAGTCAAAAAAAGTGTAGTAGGGTGTGTTATAAGGTCCCCTCTCGAAGAGAAAGGATCCCTCTCTGAACCCCCGGAGGTGAAAGACTCCTGACAAGGGCAAGACACGCCCTAGTCCACCTAGCTAAAAGGCGTAGTGGACCCCTCTCTTTGTGATTGGCCGAGGATAATCACTGACTACTAAGTGAGGGGCTCTCCCAAAAAGAGACCCCCAATAAAGGCTAGGAAGAAACCTAAGGGCCACATATCCTCCCCCTAGACTTCAGGATTGGCACGATCTACAACCTACTATCCTGTGAGTGAAATATAAAACACACAGAGTGCAGTGACACGTGAATGGAGAGCAATAAATAAAAATAAGTTGACTGCATGGCAAGGCCTTGCAGCCTGGTAACAGAAATTGCCCAAGACTTGGCCAGAAGGCCTACCTGCAGAAAAAACAAGTGGTGTTGTGGCCTAGCGCTTGTTCTCACGATTGAGACTCAAACCCATAGGGATACCAGGAGCAACCCTGGTCACCACTCCCAGGGGGCAATTAACGCTTCAGGCTCTCTGCCTCCCTAACCAGAGAAGGTAGCACTGCTCCAATCAGGAGGCACTGGGCACCTTCACACCAGGAAAGTACTACTGACCTCCACCTTACCCAGTGGGCGCTCAATTTAGATTCTTTCCCACAAGGAGGGTCCCTCAGGACCCCCAAAATACCAGCAGGGGTACTTTGCAGCCAGTCATCCTAGCCAAAAGGCCAGAATGATGGTGGAGATCCCCTACTAGTTACTATGAACAGATTTTTTTTAACTGAATCCGCAGTGGTGCGAAAAGAAATGCAACATAGTACACCGTAGTTGAAGAAAAAAAAATTCTGAAAGACTTACCTCAAAACGAAGCCTTCCAATGGTGTGCTGTCACTGCTGGGAGGGCTTCCATCCTCACCTGGCCTTCCAGGTTCGCTGCCTCCAGCTACATGAGTGTCCGGAGGCGCGATGACGTCACTCCGCGCGGGAGCTGCTATTTATGGCACGGGCTATGAAGGTCCTTGCATAGTATGCCAGACCTTCAAAACGCATGCCCCGGTGACGTCACCGGCTGAATGCACTCTGAATATCTCCTAAACCAGGGGTCTTCAAACTATGGCCCTCCAGTTGTTCAGGAACTACAATTCCCATCAAGCTAGTCATGTCTGTGAATGTCAGAGTTTTACAATGCCTCATGGGATGTGTAGTTCTGCAACAGCTGGAGGGCCGTAGTTTGAGGATCCCTATCCTAAGCAGTGTAAGTTTAGGCGATATTCACATTACCTACAGGCAAGCCTTATGATAGGACCGAAGGGGTAGGACCTTTCCCTGATCTCTTGGGGCACAAGACTCCCGACAGGGACAAGGTTACCAACTTGGTCCACCTAGCCAAAAGGCCTGGTGGATCCCTCTCCTCATGGCCACCTGAAACCAACTGCTGAGTACTAGGTTGAGGGGCTCTCCCGAACAGAGAATCCCAGGTTCAGTGGGGGAAAGGAACCCGATTGGCTACACATCCTTTCCCTAGATTTCAGGGCAAGCCCGAGGGTGAAATCCAGTGAAAAAAAAAACATACAAAGTGAACGAGTGACAAACGTGAAGGAAAAAATAAATGAGTAAATATAAAATAGTGGCCGTGCAATGTGTACTGGCTGGGCCCTGAGGCCTGGTAGCAAACATTGCCAAAAGGCCTAGCCCAGACTTTCTCAACCTTTTCATCACAGAGGAACCCTTGAAAAAACCTTTTGGTCTCAGGGAACCCCTGTTAAAAGTGGCTATATCTACAACTCATGATACATTGGTGTAATGGTTGGTGGAAGAGTGTTCCTCACATCTATGGTCCTGGGAAAGAATTTCCCCCCTACAGATAGCTAAAAAGATCATTGGTGTCACTGGGAACTTATCCGAGAGGGAAAAGTTGGTCATTGCTGAAGGAACCCCTAGCAACCATTGGAGGGACCCTGGTGGAGAAACTGTCCTAACCCATAGAGGAGCAATGCAGAAAAGGTTTTTAGTGCTGTGACCATGTGCCAGTTCACACCGTGGGGTCCCACACCCAAGTGTTACTAAGAGCCCCCCTCTAGTAACAAGAGCCCCCCTCTAAAAATGACTATATCTACAACTCATGATACATTGGTGTAATGGTCAGTGGAAGAGTGTTCCTCACATCTATGGTCTTGGAGAAGAATTTCCCCCATACAGATAGCTAAAAAGATCATTGGCGTCACTGGGAACTTCTCTGAGAGGGTCAATCAAGACCATCTATGGTCTTGGGGAAGAATTTCCCCCCTACAGATAGCGAAAAAGATAATTGGTGTCACTGGGAACTTATCTGAGAGGGAAAAATTGGTCATTGCTCAAGGAACCCCTAGCAACCACTGGAGGCACCCTGGTTGAGAAACTGTCCTAACCCATAGAGGAGCAATTCAGAAAAGGTCAAGGACAATGCGGACTCTGCCTTCCCAGCCCATGGCTGGTCAATGTAGACCCATTCAAACCAGGGGGAACTGGGCCCATCCAGTTTTTCCCGGGGGGGGGGGATTACACCCGTGCCCCAACTGCCTACACTTGATCTAAGCGCTTTGCAGTAACAGATAGTCCCACTCCGGTCACGTGGTACACAATCCGGGCCTCGGTCTGTTTATAGGCACGCAGGAAACTCGCTCATTGAGTTAGGCCAATCTTTGAAGACCGCCTGCTTCTCCCAGCCCTGGTAAGTGGATTAGGAGGTGACCAGAAGCCGCCTGTTTTCATCGGCCGGTTCCGCTCATTAGGACACATTGTTATCTTTTGCAGTTAGTGTTAATAAAGTGTAAATAACGTGTGCAGGAAGAAGATCGGGGGGGGGGGGGGGGGGATTGGGTTTCCATTTACTGGGACATTGCTAATTGAATTCAGACAATAACCAGCAGCACATGGACTCAGACATACCTGAAAATTACTCCTACACGGCTCTGGTTACCCTGTATGGGCAACAAAGCGCGGCCTTACCTTACACACCTGTGGATTAACCGGTTCATCGACAGACGTGCAACAAGCAAACCTGAAGCCAGCCACCAAAGAGAAAGCATACCGTTATACCTGTGCATGGACGAGAACATTCCCAAGTCCATATTTTCATAAAAATTTGAAGAATCTCTGTCTGGTGGCTCAATGCCAGATAGTGCAGTCAGCACCTTTACAAAACATGTGCTGAGATGAAACCAGTTACACCAAATCACTGAAATGTTTTTAGTCCCTCCGAGACACAATACTAAGGGGCGGCTTTACTAAAAAGGCAACTAGACCCTTCACTTTGCACAGAAATGATCCCCCGCAGAGCTTAGAGAATGAGCTAGAATGTCACTTTACAAAAGAACACCCAATCACGTGCAAGGAAGGTTTTTATTTTTTAAAAAGCTGATTTTTTTTCTTACATGATTGGATGATGGAAGTCAGCAGAACTTCACTTGCTTTTAGTAAATCAACCCCAATATGTCCATGGCAGTCCGTGTTTACAGGGGCAGCATAGTGAAAAGTGGTCCGGTTATGATAAAAAGAAGAAAGTTGTCCCTGGATGTACGGCTGTGACACCATTGTGATGAAATAACTTCACTATTGGGGGTCTCAACTTCGCTTCCTGAACTCTGAATAATAAGTAATCTCCCCAACAGGATATCACTGCCATAGTAAAGCCGGCCATAGAGTTTGTTTAGGTCATCACAGAGGACAAGGCGGCGCTCTTTACATCTGGAGGAAAAGAGATTTATTCTCCAAAATACGGAAAGGCTTCTTCACAGTAAGAGCTGTGAAAATGTGGAATAGACTCCCTCCAGAGGTGGATCTGGTCAGCTCAGTAGATTGCTTTTAAAAAGTCCTGGATTCTTTCTTAAATGTACAGAATATAACGGGGTACTGACATTTATATGTCAAGTTGATCCAGGAAAAATCAGATTGCCTCTCGGGGGATCGAGAAGGAACTTTTTTCCCTCCGCTGGAACAAATTAGATCGTGCTTTGCTGTTTTTTTTCTTTGCCTTCCTCTGGATCAACTGAGGGTATAGGATTGTGATTATGAAGGTTTTCTAGTTGTGTGTGTTGGTTGACCTGGATGGACTTCATTCAGTGTCTTTTTTCAACCATATTAACTATGTAACTGTGTTTTGATGGGTAGGCAGGCTGATCGAACAAAAAAAAACTGAATGGATAGAGAGAAGAAAAAGGGGGAGAGAGGAGGAGAAGAGAGAAAAGGAGAGAAGAGAGAATGGAGAGAACGGAGAGAACGGAGAGAAGAGAGAACGGAGAGAAGAGAGAACAGAGAGAAGAGAGAACGGAGAGAAGAGAGAGCGGAGAGAACGGAGAGAAGAGAGAGCGGAGAGAAGAGAGAGCGGAGAGAACGGAGAGAAGAGAGAACGGAGAGAAGAGAGAACGGAGAGAAGAGAGAGCGGAGAGAAGAGAGAGCGGAGAGAAGAGAGAACGGAGAGAAGAGAGAACGGAGAGAGCGGAGAGAAGAGAGAGCGGAGAGAAGAGAGAGCGGAGAGAAGAGAGAGCGGAGAGAAGAGAGAGAAGAGAGAACGGAGAGAAGAGAGAGAAGAGAGAACGGAGAGAAGAGAGAACGGAGAGAGCGGAGAGAAGAGAGAGCGGAGAGAAGAGAGAGCGGAGAGAAGAGAGAGCGGAGAGAAGAGAGAGCGGAGAGAAGAGAGAGCGGAGAGAAGAGAGAGCGGAGAGAAGAGAGAGCGGAGAGAAGAGAGAGCGGAGAGAAGAGAGAGAAGAGAGAACGGAGAGAAGAGAGAACGGAGAGAAGAGAGAACGGAGAGAAGAGAGAACGGAGAGAATGGAGAGAACGGAGAGAAGAGAGAACGGAGAGAACGGAGAGAAGAGAGAACGGAGAGAAGAGAGAACGGAGAGAAGAGAGAACGGAGAGAAGAGAGAACGGAGAGAAGAGAGAACGGAGAGAAGAGAGAACGGAGAGAAGAGAGAACGGAGAGAAGAGAGAACGGAGAGAAGAGAGAACGGAGAGAAGAGAGAACGGAGAGAACGGAGAGAATGGAGAGAACGGAGAGAAGAGAGAACGGAGAGAACGGAGAGAAGAGAGAATAGAGAAGAGAGAACGGAGAGAAGAGAGAACGGAGAGAAGAGAGAACGGAGAGAAGAGAGAACGGAGAGAAGAGAGAACGGAGAGAAGAGAGAACGGAGAGAAGAGAGAACGGAGAGAATGGAGAGAATGGAGAGAACGGAGAGAAGAGAGAACGTAGAGAACGGAGAGAAGAGAGAATAGAGAAGAGAGAACGGAGAGAAGAGAGAACGGAGAGAAGAGAGAACGGAGAGAAGAGAGAACGGAGAGAAGAGAGAACGGAGAGAAGAGAGAGAAGAGAGAAGAGAGAAGAGAGAGAAGAGAGAAGAGAGAAGAGAGAAGAGAGAGAAGAGAGAAGAGAGAAAAGAGAGAAGAGAGAAAAGAGAGAAGAGAGAAGAGAGAGAAGAGAGAAAAGAGAGAAAAGAGAGAAAAGAGAGAGAGGAGAGGGAGGAAAGAAGAGAAATGAGAAAATTGGAAGGGAAAGAAAAAAGGAAAGGAGAAAAGGGAAAAATGAAAGAAAAGAATAGAAAAGGAAAAAAGAGAAGGAAAATAGAGGAAAGTGAATGAGGATGGATGAGAACATTACAAGACACATTTTGGAGTCATTTTTCTTTTGCGGATCCCAATATTCTGGGCCTGGAATTTCCATCTACAGTATAAAATGTAAATTCTCTTCCTCTGTAATAAGTTTTCTGGGACGCCATGATGGAGCGGCGGTCGGCGTCTCGGTGGCGGGAGTGCGCAGTAAGTAGGTGGCGGGGGAACATCTGTGGCGTTCCTCTGGGAACGCCGGCTGCAGATAGAACAGGTAGGCCGGCATGAGTGCACAAATATTGTCTTTCAGATTAAAAGAAAAGCAATAGATTTAATGCCGGTTTATTCCAGATAAGTCATCAGCGCGATGTCGGACCGCCATGAGGTCTGCGGCCCGGACTTTATATGCATCAGCTGCAGCAGCCAATATAAGTGTGTATGTGTCTATATACCCCCTGCTGCTCCCTCTCCAGCAGCGTGAAATTATTGACTGATTTGATAAATAACGGCTGCGATGGAGAAGAGTTTATCAGCCGCGCTATTCCTGTCCTTCATCCAATCAATGCAGATAAAAATGCAGCTCCTCCATCGATAATGATACACTTGCCATCTTTTTATCATTAAGCTGCCCTCCTGCTGCCAAGACTCCTAATTATCTCTGTATAATGGAAGAAAGGGGTCCGTCTGATCCCCCCGGCCTCTGCCACTCTCCGCTTCACCCGTATGGAGTTCCCTGATACTGCAATGCCATAGATATCCGAGGGGTCGTCAGACATCCAGTATGACCTGACCGCACTCATCCATAGCCGCTTGTCGGTGATTATTGTATTTTAAAGTATATATATGTGACCCCCTCACCTTGCAAAGCAACCCATTCAGTTTCATATAGAAAACAAAAGACAAAACATACATATAATAAACATTATTAAAAACGTTTTCATTCTTTTTTGATAAGTCATCACATAATCTCTGTTCTCAGCTGCATAAAGGAGTTAGAGAGCTGGGGGAGGAGAAACAGCAGGACACTGATCTTCCCAGCGAATGGCTGTACAGAGGGGGCGTGTCAGCACAAGCTTTGGCCATTGGAGGACAGGCAGGCTGTTCCTCCAGCACAGCCAGAAAACTGACCACACCGGGATGGATTTGCTCTCATGCCTAGCGTGGTCAGTTTTGGAATAGGAAAGCAGGGGGGCCTGGCAGGATCACCAGGTATTTCCGACAAAGGAAGCAAAAAACAGAGAACAGGAGACTTTTATACATCTACATGATACTGTAGGCACATACCAGGAATATGAAATGTTGGTGTAACATATTCTTTAAGGTTAACCTGTCATTACACACAGTATGCAATATGGGCCTCTATTTACCTATTCGCACCTTTTGTTTTTCACACCTGTCCTCCAAAAGGTGGGGCTCTCCAAACTTTATAAACAAAGGACAAGTAGCTTACTATCCTTCAGACCTCGGGGGCCAATGGTGGTAGAAAATGTTTTGTTATCAGTGGGAGGAATAGTGCCCCATCATTGGTATCAGTAAAAGCAATAGTGCCCCATCATTGGTGTCAGTGGGAGGAATAGTGCCCCATCATTGGTGTTGGTGGGAGTAATAGTGCCCCATCATTGGTGTTGGTGGGAGTAATAATGCCCCATCATTGGTGTCGGTGGGAGGAATAGTGCCCCATCATTGGTATCAGTGGAAGGAATAGTGCCCCATCATTGGTATCAGTGGGAGGAATAGTGCCCCATCATTGGTATCAGTGGGAGGAATAGTGCCCCATCATTGGTGTCAGTGGGAGGAATAGTGCCCCATCATTGGTGTCAGTGGGAGGAATAGTGCCCCATCATTGGTATCAGTAGAAGGAATAGTGCCCCATCATTGATATCAGTAGAAGGAATAGTGCCCCATCATTGGTGTCAGTGGGAGGAATAGTGCCCCATCATTGTTATCCGTTGAAGCAATAGTGCCCCATCATTGGTATCAGTGGGAGGAATAGTGCCCCATCATTGGTGTCAGTGGGAGGAATAGTGCCCCGTCATTGGTGTCAGTGGGAGGAATAATGCCCCATCATTGGTATCAGTGGGAGAAATAGTGCCCCATCATTGGTGTCGGTGGGAGTAATAATGCCCCATCATTGGTATCAGTGGGAGGAATAGTGCCCCATCATTGGTATCAGTGGGAGGAATAGTACCCCATCATTGGTATCAGTGGGAGGAATAGTGCCCCATCATTGGTGTCAGTGGAAGGAATGTATGTTTTTGCTTCAACTTTCAGAAAGTCCATAAAATCAAAAATTCCACTTGATTTAACTTACCTTAGTAAACTTCAGAAGTTGGGAACTGATTGCCTTCACATAACAAGCCTATGGAAGATTCAGCCCAATTCCCCTGAAAAGGAAGACAAGTGACCAGATCATGGTGTGCATGAGAAAGACGAGAGGCCAGAGCGTCCTTCTGTCTGCTGAACCCGATCCATATACTGCAGGACTAATGCGTCGGGTTCCGCACCAGAAAGGCAGGGGGTGGGGGTGGGGTCGATTTACTAAAAAACGCAGAGTGCAAAATCTGGTGCGGCCTCAGAACAAGCGGCGTGTGTGCGGTCCTTCCTCTCCACACTGGGCAGCCGTCCTCTTCTCCATTCACCTTTATCTGGTGATCTGATGGACTCCAGACGGGCTTCGCTGACACAGCCGACGCTTTTCCTGCGCACTGATTGGATGCGGATGTCGTTGGTTAACAAGTAGCCACTTCTGTATTTTTTTCTGGTGTTAAGTTTCCCCCCCCCCCTTTTTTTTTTTTTTTTAAATTAAAGCTCCAGGCTCGGGCCGGCTTGGCTTACCCAAAGCGCGGTGAGATCGAAAGGTCAAAGGCCAGCAGAGAAGAATGACGGTCGGCGGCTACAAAAAAAAAAAAAAAAAGTCACCAACCCTTTAAAAAGAAGCAGTTGTCCAGGAAAAAAAAGATTTGACAGAAGGAGCTGCTGGGAGTGGCGGCGAGGGCATTCACCGCGCTCATATTCCCCCTAATTAAATTTACAACCTTTATCCAGAAAGGATGTCGCCCTCGCATGGCATTTCCAACCTTATTTTCCAGTTTGTGTTCCGTTTGTGATAGGGATGAAAAATCGCTGAGATCTATATTGATGATTAATATTAAATGAAGAATTGAATCTTTCCAAGTGGCGTTAAAAACCGATCCGAGACCCCGGAACGTCTGCGGCAAATTGTCCCGCTGCCATCGCCAGTTACCAAGGGTTGGACAGATGTTCTCTCATTAGGAACGTGAAATGGTCAACCTCGCTTCACAGATTTAAGGACTTGATAAGCTTTTTTTTTTTTTTTTTTAGGTGGTTAATTGGTCCTCTATCAGCGGTCCTTCAACAGACAAGACAATGCTGACCAAGAAAATCTTTATCATTTCTAAGTAACCATTTACACCCCCCCCCCCCCCCGCAAAAATATCGCTCTTTTGTGGTCATTACACCAGGTACTACGTGAAGGGCTTTACAGGTACTCCAGGCACGTGACGGACCACCCAAGAGTTAATATTGCAGACTACCGAAGACCCCCGGTCCCGTGAGACACCTCAATGAACACAAGATACAAGAAGTGAGTTAAAAAAAATGTCTGCTTTATTGGGCGTGTATACAGCTTATATTTGGTTCAGCTTACCAATAAAAATAGGTGAGGGGGGAGTGGTTAGTAAAGGAATATATTGATATAAAATATGATTTAGAGTCAGCGATATATGGTTATACAGGTCTATGACCCTTAAAACACATTATATATATATATATATATATATATATATATATATATATATATATATATATATATATATATATATATATATATATATGTAGAAATCTCCACAGAAATGAGCAGAAATTAAAGAGGAATTCCAGGTATGGGATACTTTATGATACCCCACAGCATCTGGTGAAGGGGGTGACTGGCTGGCAGTGTGGGGACAAGGACACCCGAGAGGTAGAAGTAAAGGGGGCCAAGATAGCAGCTCAGGCGTGAGGTCCCTACAAAGTCCCTCCTCCACAAGAACCTTTCCCTATGATAGACATACTGTCTCTCACGTACCTTTGCGGACTGAGCCTGACGTGCCGAGGGAGGCCATTTGTCCTACTCCGGCTCGGGCACCACTGGTGTTGGGACAGCGGTCGCGAGAGCGCGGTGAGGTATGGCTGCCGGTGTAGCCTCCCGCTGGATGTAGTAATGTGTACAGGAGCGGGACAAGGGGTGGGCAGAAGGGACGGCTGCCCTGGGCGCAGGGTGTTTTGCAGGGATGGCGGAGTCGCAAGTTCCTTCTACTATAAGGCTGACAGGAGTAGTGACAGCTGCATCACTACTTCTGTCAGCTCAGCATTGGAAGCAGCAAGGGGAGCAGGAGAGAGCCAGAAAGAGGTGCGGGCTGTGCTCTCTCTCACCCTCCTCCTCGTAAGCTTGTACATAATGAAGGGGGGAGCACTGGATGTGTAGCAGATGCGTCGCCAGAGTTGGCCAGATACCTGGAACAGTAGATGACAGCAGGAACAGCAGGCCCTGGGCTGGTAGACAGCTGCTGGTAGCAGGTGCAGGGAGATTGGTGACCCACAACAGAAGCTCCACCGGGAGCTAAGCAGGTGCAGGCAAGGCAGATGAACACTTGCCTATCCCTAGGCAGCAAGACGCTTCGTGTTTAGGCATCAGCTACCTCAAGGACACCTCCTCCCTCCTCCTCCCCCCTTCTACTCCCAGGATCATACGGCTCTCCACCCTAAAGAATCTCTACAGGTTGCAGCCGCTTCTACTTACTTCTCCTGAGACAGGCACATCTGACAGCCAAACACCACTGCAAAAGGAAAATACTATTTACATTCCTATTTCATTCATAGAACACCTGGACGTGGACTGGTATGGAACTTGGAATAGTCAATTATCTATCACAGGACATACCCTCCTACTAGCCACACCACCTCTCCCCATGTACACATGTTGGCCTACCGGCCCATACAGACTTTGCTCCTGTTCTCCTGGCTCTGATGAAGAGGTTATCCTCGAAACGCGTCAGCCTTTTTTAAATACCTGCCTCAACATGCCTCAATTTTAACTTCCTAGCACTTTTTTTGTTACCTGTTTTTATGTAATGTAGTATTTGTATGATTTTATATCTGACTATATGTCTGTATTTCTATACATGAATAAACCATACATGTCTTGATGCAAGCGTCTGATCATGCGCCTTCTATCCACCTCCTACCAAACAACTGGATGCAAGGTCAGGCAAGCCAGATCGGCAACAGACGGTCAGATGCGGGCATAGACAGCAGGCAAGGAATCGTCAGGGTACAGGCAGAGAGGTCAGCAATACGAGATCAGGCAGATAAGCAGAAGGCAGAGCAAAGCCCAGAGGCAATCCAAAGTCAGGACAGGTAGCGTTCAAGCGAGGTCAGGAGCAAGCCGGGGTCAAATACAGAAGTCAGCAGAATCAGATACAGGAACATGGGTAGAGCTGCAGATTAGAAAGCAATGGACTAGTGCAGCCGCTGCACCTATATAGGCCACATGGCACCACAGCTGTGCGCCTGAGCACGGTAAGATGGGCATCCGCAGGCCCGTGCATGCAAGAGCTTCAGCTGCGCTATGGTCAGCACGTTCCTGACACCGTCTCTCCTCAGTGAGTTCCTGTCCCTGGACATAGCCATTTCTCAAATGTGTGCCACTGCCAACTGCATCACTAAAGATGGCCGCCGAGGTCATCCAGAAATCTTATTATAAAATCTGTCCCGTAATCTGCGATTCCGCTCCTGCTTAGCATTGCCCGGCTGTGCGACAGAAGAAGTGATGAACCTCTTCCTAGCGTTTGTCAGGGTCGGGATATTTCAGGTTCAAGGTCACAAATAAGTCTATGAGCGTGCGTTTCTTAAAGCGTGCCTTCACCAGGACAGAGATGACCGTTTCCTTTGGTATTGGTTCATTTTTCTTTTTTATTCCATCATTACAGCCCAGGAAATACCTTCTGTGCTGGACAATGAGGCAGCACAGCGCGTCCCGGTAATTAATCAGACACAGGCGCACGGACACCAGATATCGCTCACTGTCCGCAGATCATTCAATTACAAAAGTTTCCAAACAACATTCATTCATCGAACCTAATCCAGGATATGGGGGACTGGAAAGGCAGAGATTAAGACGATGAATGCAGAGACGTGCGCACGGCGGGCTAAAATGATCATAGGCGCAACAGTGGATTTATACCCCCCGCAAATAAACATTTTTACAATGTATACACTGAGAAGTAAATATATTCACGATGTATACACCGAGAAAAAAACAGATATACAATGTATTTTATATTTACAATGTATACACCGGGAAATAAATATATTTGCAATATACAGTTCCTTGAAAAAGTATTCATACCCCTTGAAATTTCCCACATTTTGTTACAACCAAAAACATAAATGTATTTTATTGGGATTTTATGTGATAGACCAACACAAAGTGGAACATAATTGTGAAGTGGAAGGAACATGATAAATGATACAAATAAATATTTGAAAAGTGTGTGTGTGTGTGTGGGGGGGGGGGCATTTGTATTCAGCCCCCTTTACTTTGGTAACTAAAATCTAGGGGAACCAATTGCCTTCAGAAGTCACCTAATTAGTAAATAGAGTCCACCTGTGTGTCATTTAATCTCAGTCTAAATACAGCTGTTCTGTGAAGCCCTCAGAGGTTTGTTAGAGAACCTTAGTGAACAAACAGCATCATGAAGGCCAAGGAACACACCAGACAGGTCAGGGATAAAGTTGTGGAGAAGTATAAAGCAGGGTTAGGTTATAAAAAAATCTCCCAAGCTTTGAACATCTCACGGGGCTCTGTACAATCCATCATCGGAAAATGGAAAGAGTATGGCACAACTGCAAACCTACCAAGACATGGCCGTCCACCTAAACTGACCGGCCGGGCAAGGAGAACATTCATCAGAGAAGAGCCAAGAGGTCCATGGTAACTCTGGAGGAGCTGCAGAGATCCACAGCTCAGGTGGGAGAATCTGTCCACAGGACAACTATTAGTCGTGTTCTCCACAAATCTGCCCTTTATGGAAGAGTGACAAGAAGAAAGACATTGGTGAAAGAAAGTCATAAGAAGTCCTGTTTGTAGTTTGTGAGAAGCCATGTGGAGGACACAGCAAACATGTGGAAGAAGGTGATCTGGTCAGATGACACCAAAATTCAGCCGAAAAGCAAAACGCTATGTGTGGGGGGAAAACTAACACTGCACATCACCCTGAACACACCATCCCCACCGTGAAACATGGTGGTGGCAGCATCATGTGGTGGGGATGCTTTTCTTCAGCAGGGACAGGGAAGCTGGTCAGAGTTGATGGGAAGATGGATGGAGACAAATACAGGACAATCTTAGAAGAAAACCTGTTAGAGAGTCTACAAAAGACTTGAGACTGGGGCGGAGGTTCAGCTTCAAGTTAAAGTAAGACAGTTCCGTATCGCAAAAAATGTCCTGGTCAGGAAGGGGGGTGGTCAAGTAGATACACAGAGAAATAAATATATTTACAATGTATAGAGCGAAAAACACAAAAAAGAGTATCCAGCGCTAACCCAGGAGGACCCAGGCAATAATAAACTGCTAGCAGATGCTAAAAGCTAATTCAATAAAAACCTCATATAAACATCAGTAAATAAAGTGCTGCGCAATTCATAAGAGTCCATAAATTGATAAAAACACAAGTGGTGTTGGTGTAGATAAACGAGCAAATTGAAGTGCAAGTGACACGCAGGAAACAAATCTCAAAGACGGGTGTCAGTGATCCCTCCACTGCACACAGATGGCCTCTCACCTCCCAAATTCGACCTGAAACAGGTCACACAGCAATCCAGGCAAACACTCCGGACATAGCCGCTCCAGGATGCGTCTCAGTCAACATAATATGGCATGTGGAAAGAGATAAAGCGATCTAATGCTTTCTGTATGTTCAATCTTTTATCAAGGTAAAAAAATAAGTTGCACTTACATATCACGGCACTCAGGTCCGAGTGCCGGCGGACAAACGAAACTGATAGTGAACGAGATGGCCGCGGGTGACGTCATGCGAACACCTGACCCCCGTACGCGTTACGTCCGTAGGCGCTGATGAAGTCCCCGCCTACGGACGTAACGCGTACGGGGGTCAGGTGTTCGCATGACGTCACCCGCGGCCATCTCGTTCACTATCAGTTTCGTTTGTCCGCCGGCACTCGGACCTGAGTGCCGTGATATGTAAGTGCAACTTATTTTTTTACCTTAATAAAAGATTGAACATACAGAAAGCATTAGATCGCTTTGTTATCTCTTTCCACATGCCATATTATGTTGACTGAGACGCATCCTGGAGCGGCTATGTCCGGAGTGTTTGCCTGGATTGCTGTGTGACCTGTTTCAGGTCGAATTTGGGAGGTGAGAGGCCATCTGTGTGCAGTGGAGGGATCACTCACACCCGTCTTTGAGATTTGTTTCCTGCGTGTCACTTGCACTTCAATTTGCTCGTTTATCTACACCAACACCACTTGTGTTTTTATCAATTTATGGACTTTTATGAATTGCGCAGCACTTTATTTACTAATGTATAGAGCAAGAAATAAATATATTTACAATGTATACAGCGAGAAATAAATATATTTACAATGTATACAGCGAGAAATAAATATATTTACAATGTATACAGCGAGAAATAAATATATTTACAATGTAGAGAGTGAGAAATAAATATATTTACAATGTATACAGCGAGAAATAAATATATTTACAATATATAGGAGCGAGAAATAAATATATTTACAATGTATAGAGCGAGAAATAAATATATTTACAATGTATAGGAGCGAGAAATAAATATATTTACAATGTAGAGAGTGAGAAATAAATATATTTACAATGTAGAGAGTGAGAAATAAATATATTTACAATGTAGAGAGTGAGAAATAAATATATTTACAATGTATAGAGCAGCTGTAATGTATGAAATGAGATCGCTTTATGTAAACGGAACGTTCGACAATCTCTTCCAACACACCCCGAACATCACAGCGCTTATAGAGACCAATATAGAGATCATAGTCACTGTGAAGGCAGCAGCTTCATTCTTGATGGGCTGTCACTGCTGAATATATTATTATTATTATTTAAATTCAGATTCCAAGTGACAAACAATACTATGGAGCTGTTGGGAAGTGGCGAATCATTACACGGACATAGGAGTACATTACAATTTAGACAATGCTGATACACATACAGATTTTCTAAAATTTTTCATTTTAAGAACATTCGTTCAATTTTCTAATCATTAGTGGGGTCAAATAGATGTTTTGACTGCGGCGATGGGGAAAATTCGAAGGGACAGGAAGGAAAACTTTTCTCGATTGAACCACATTTTCGGACAGTGTATGCGGTTTTCATTCAGATATTACCCCTTTCATGTCTAAAGCCTCTTTCTGACATTTGTTGTATACAAGTTAAAATCAGTATTTTTTTTTGCTAGAAATTTGCTTAGAACCCCCAAACATTATATAAATATATATTTTAGCAGAGACCCTAGAGAATACAATGGTGATCTTTGCAATATTTTATGTCACACGGTATTTGCACAGCGGTCTTTTAAATGCTTTTTTTTGGGGAAACAAAAAGACAGTTTAATGATTTAAAAAGAAAACTAAACAGTACAGTTAGCCCAGTTCTTTTCTATAATGTGAAAGATGATGTTACGCCGAGTAAATAGATACCCAGAATATTGTGCTTTGAAATTGCGCACGCTCGTGGAATGGCGACAAACTACAGTACCTAAAAATCTCCATAGGCAATGCTTTAAAAAAATGTTACCGGTTACCAGGTTAGCATTTCAGAAGAGGTCTTGTGCTAGAATTATTTCCCTCACTCTGATGATCGCGGCGATACCTCACATGTGTGATTTGAACACTGTTTAGTGGGAAGGGAAGGCTTATTGATGGAGGTGAGGAGGGAAGGCTCATTGATGGAGGTGGGGAGGGGAAGGCTCATTGATGAAGGTGAGGAGGGAAGGCTCATTGATGGAGGTGGGGAGGGGAAGGCTCATTGATGGAGGTGGGGAGGGGAAGGCTCATTGATGGAGGTGGGGAGGGGAAGGCTCATTGATGGAGGTGGGGAGGGGAAGGCTCATTGATGGAGGTGGGGAGGGGAAGGCTCATTGATGGAGGTGGGGAGGGAAGGCTCATTGATGGAGGTATGGGGGGGCTCATTGATGGAGGTGGGGAGGGAAGGCTCATTGATGGAGGTGGGGAGGGAAGGCTCATTGATGGAGGTGGGGAGAGAAGGCTCATTGATGAAGGTGGGGGAGGGAAGGCTCATTGATGAAGGTGGGGGAGGGAAGGCTCATTGATGGAGGTATGGGGGGGCTCATTGATGGAGGTGGGGAGGGAAGGCTCATTGATGGAGGTGGGGAGGGAAGGCTCATTGGTGGAGGTGGGGAGGGAAGGCTCATTGATGGAGGTGTGGAGGGGAGGGAAGGCTCAGTGATGGAGGTGTGGAGGGGAGGGAAGGCTCAGTGATGGAGGCGGGGGGGCTCATTGATGGAGGTGGGGGAGGCTCATTAATGAAGGTGGGGAGGGGGCTCATTGATGGAGGTATGGGGGGGCTCATTGATGGAGGTGGGGAGGGAAGGCTCATTGATGGAGGTGGGGAGGGAAGGCTCATTGGTGGAGGTGGGGAGGGAAGGCTCATTGATGGAGGTGGGGGAGGGAAGGCTCAGTGATGGAGGTGAGGGAGGGAAGGCTCATTGATGGAGGTGGGGAGGGAAGGCTCATTGATGGAGGTGGGGAGGGAAGGCTCATTGATGGAGGTGTGGAGGGGAGGGAAGGCTCAGTGATGGAGGTGTGGAGGGGAGGGAAGGCTCAGTGATGGAGGTGTGGAGGGGAGGGAAGGCTCAGTGATGGAGGCGGGGGGGTGTAAGGCTCATTGATGGAGGTGGGGGAGGCTCATTAATGAAGGTGGGGAGGGGGCTCATTGATGGAGGTGGGGAGGGAAGGCTCAGTGATGGAGGTGGGGGAGGGAAGGCTCAGTGATGGAGGTGAGGGAGGGAAGGCTCATTGATGGAGGTGGGGAGGGAAGGCTCATTGATGGAGGTGGGGAGGGAAGGCTCATTGGTGGAGGTGGGGAGGGAAGGCTCATTGGTGGAGGTGGGGAAGGAAGACTCATTGGTGGAGGTGGGGAAGGAAGACTCATTGGTGGAGGTGGGGAAGGAAGACTCATTGGTGGAGATGGGGAAGGAAGACTCATTGGTGGAGGTGGGGAAGGAAGACTCATTGGTGGAGGTGGGAAGGGGGTAGGCTCATCGGTGAAGGTGGGGAGGGAATGCTCAGTGATGGAGGTGTGGGGGGGGAGTCTCAGTGATGGAGGTGAGGGAGGGGAGGGAAGGCTCAGTGATGGAGGTGTGTGTGTGTGTGTGTGGGGGGGGGGGGGGGGGAGGCTCAGTGATGGAGGTGTGGGGGGGAAGGGAAGGCTCATTGATTGAGGTGGGGGGGGGGCTCATTCATGGAGGTGGGCAGGCAAAGTGTAGTGAAGTCTGATCCAATAGAAGAGCTACTGGAACTTAAGTTGCTGGTGAAGGTAATGCTGGATCCGATAGAAAGGTGTCAGAACACAAAGAGCAGTGCAGGTTGTTGTGTATGGGGCTGTGTAGCCGCAGACCGGTCAGGGTGTCAATGCTGACCCATGTCCACAGCCAAAAGCCACTACAATCAGCACTGGACAATGAGCTGGACTACTAAGCAACGGAAGAAGGTGGTTTGGTCTGATGAATTCAAGAGTGGCTCAGTGATGGAGGTGTGGGGGGGAGGGAAGGTTTAGTGATGGAGGTGTGTGTGGGGGGGGGGGGGTTAATTGATGGAGGTGGGGAGGGAAGGCTCATTGATGGAGGTGGGGAGGGAAGGCTCAGTGATGGAGGTGTGGGGGGGGGGCTCAGTGATGGAGGTGTGGGGGGGAGGGAAGGTTTAGTGATGGAGGTGTGGGGGGGAGGGAAGGCTCATTGATGGAGGTGGGGAGGGAAGGCTCATTGGTGGAGGTGGGGAGGGATGGCTCAGTGATGGAGGTGGGGAGGGGGAGGCTCAGTGATGGAGGTGGGGAGGGAAGGCTCATTGGTGGAGGTGGGGAGGGAAGGCTCAGTGATGGAGGTGTGTGTGGGGGGGGAAGGCTCAGTGATGGAGGTGTGGAGGGGGGAGGCTTAGTGATGGAGGTGTGGGGGGGAGGGAAGGCTCATTGATGGAGGTGGGGAAGGAAGGATCATTGATGGAGGTGGGGAGGGAAGGCTCAGTGATGGAGGTGGGGGGAGGGAAGGCTCAGTGATGGAGGTGTGGAGGGGAGGGAAGGCTCAGTGATGGAGGTGTGGAGGGGAGGGAAGGCTCAGTGATGGAGGCGGGGGGGTGTAAGGCTCATTGATGGAGGTGGGGGAGGCTCATTAATGAAGGTGGGGAGGGGGCTCATTGATGGAGGTATGGGGGGGCTCATTGATGGAGGTGGGGAGGGAAGGCTTATTGGTGGAGGTGGGGAGGGAAGGCTCATTGGTGGAGGTGGGGAAGGAAGACTCATTGGTGGAGGTGGGGAAGGAAGACTCATTGGTGGAGGTGGGGAAGGAAGACTCATTGGTGGAGGTGGGGAAGGAAGACTCATTGGTGGAGGTGGGGAAGGAAGACTCATTGGTGGAGGTGGGAAGGGGGTAGGCTCATTGGTGAAGGTGGGGAGGGAATGCTCAGTGATGGAGGTGTGGGGGGGGGGGTTCTCAGTGATGGAGGTGAGGGAGGGGAGGGAAGGCTCAGTGATGGAGGTGTGTGTGGAGGGGGGAAGGCTCAGTGATGGAGGTGTGTGTGGAGGGGGGAAGGCTCAGTGATGGAGGTGTGGGGGGGAAGGGAAGGCTCATTGATTGAGGTGGGGGGGGAAGCTCATTCATGGAGGTGGGCAGGCAAAGTGTAGTGAAGTCTGATCCAATAGAAGAGCTACTGGAACTTAAGTTGCTGGTGAAGGTAATGCTGGATCCGATAGAAAGGTGTCAGAACACAAAGAGCAGTGCAGGTTGTTGTGTATGGGGCTGTGTAACCGCAGACCGGTCAGGGTGCCAATGCTGACCCATGTCCACAGCCAAAAGCCACTACAATCAGCACTGGACAATGAGCTGGACTACTAAGCAACGGAAGAAGGTGGCTTGGTCTGATGAGTGGTTTGAGGAGCACATATTCAAGGTGTTGACTTGACCTCAATATTGTCCAGATCTCAATCCAATTGAGCATGAATAAACGTGGAATAAAAGTCTGATCCATGGAGGTCCCACCTCCCAACCTACAGGGCTGAATGGATCTGCCACTGACAGCTTGGTGCCAGATATCACAGCTTACCTTCAGAGGTCTAGTGGAGTCCATACGGGTTATAGTGGCTGGTCATAATGTTATGGCTGGTCGGTGTATTTAGGCTGATAATTCTCTGTGATTTGAGGTACCTCATTCTGCAGAGGTATAAATAGATCTGATGAATAGATCTGACCAATAAGCAGGGTGCATTCTTCCTTGTTAAGAATTCTGTTTGAAACCTCTAGCATTCAGCTGTTTTTTCGGAGTTCTTGCAGTCCAGGTTATCTCCCGGCACACATTATACATGGAGTATTTATCCCAATAAATGGAGCCCCTTCCAATTCCCCTCTAATGGGAGGTCAGGGCTGGAGGTACAGAGGCCCTGGTAGGACATAATAGCGATGGAATTGTAAATGTCGATTTATGAGGACAGAATTAGATGTGGCCGGGGAGGGGAAGCTTCCCATTGAGCTCAGCGCCCAGGATAAAGAGAGCGGATTTTCTATCTGACTGTGTCGCATTCGATTTTCAGAGGTGTGCGGCACCAGGTATATGTCATTAGTAACACTCCGCTCGGTAATGAATCCTTTTATTTATCCGCCTCATAGCTCATGAATA